>PVHX01025511.1:0-22269 GCA_004024805.1 Geosciurus inauris | reverse complement strand
GGACACTCTACCACTGAGCCACATCCCCAGCCCTATTTTGTGTTTTATGTAGAGACAGAGTCTCACTGAGTTGCTTAGTGCCTCACCATTGCTGAGGCTGGCTTTGAACTCGCGATTCTCCTGTCTCAGCCTCCCTAAGTGCTGGGATTACAGGCTTGAGCCACCGCGCCCAGCTCCAAGCTCTGTCTTTTTAATTACAGCACAACATTTTGCTCAAAACAAAGCTTTGAAATGAAGGGGAAACAACTTTAAGTTAGCAATTTGCCAATAGATCTTGATTTCTACTGTTAGAGGCAGAAGAGGGGTGACGGTCTCCTAGAAGTTTCCCTGTCCTTCCGAGGATGGTGACTTTGCGTGAGAATTCAGATTGAGGGGGCCTGGGAGACTAACCTTTAAATGCATGTTCTTTATATGCATAGACGTTGGCTGCACTGGACAGGGCTGAGCAAATGGCTTTTTAGACAGCTGAAGCTTTCAGCAACTGTTAGCACAACTGCCACCAAGCTCTCCTAGTTGAGGTCCCTGGGATGTGGCAGCATTAGCATTACCTCCTGGACAGTCCACCTCACTACCTGGCTTTGAACAGCCTGCAGCAGCTGCCTAGATCCGTGTGGCCGTCTTATCTTGGCTTTTGAGGTTCTCTGCCTTTTCATGAGCACGGCCAGCCAGCAAAATTAACTGCCATAGGCATGCTTTGAGAATCTAGTGTCTGGGGGCATGAGGAATTCCATGAAGTCCTCTATCAATTCCTGGTGCTGAAAGCAGATATGGAGAAGTGGTGTCCTGTGTCCCAGTGGGCCACCAGCTGTAGGGAAAGCACCTGTCTCCTCACTTCTTGCAGCCTGACTCTCCCACTTCCAACACTCCTGCAGCTCACCTTTGAATACCTCCAGCATTCAATCCCAGCAGCTCAGGAGGCTGAGGCAGGAGGATCCCAAGTTCAAGGCCAATCTCAGCAACTTAGCAAGGCCCTGAGCAACTTAATGAGATCCTGTCTCAAAATAAAACATAAAAAAGGCTGGGGATGTGGGTCAATGGTTAAGCGCCCCTGGGTTCAATCACTGGTACCAAAAAAGAAAAGAAAAGAAAAAGGCCTCAAGGCCATAGCTGCCTCCCCTACCCCAATGGCCTCACCACCCACTTCCTATATAGGTCTTTTCATAGTGCAGCCCATATGGTTGCCTTGGAGAGTGCCTCCCTCCTGCCAGAGTACTGCTTGGGGCTTCTGGACCCTAGAAGGAAAGCACCAGGAAACCCCAAAATGTTCTCCTGCTGAAAACAATGGCTTCCAGGGTCTGCGCCAGACACACTCACAGCGCTTGAAATAGACTCATTGTCCTCTTGCACAACATCCAGGAATTTGGTGAAACTCATCATTTTTCAGGTTACCGATAATGTAAGTTTGGAAACTGAAACAGGAAGGAACACAGGCCGAAAAAGCTTTTATCCAACCCACAGCGTTTCTCTCTCCAGATGCAAGATAGGTTTTTTTTTTTCTGTTTTTTTTTTTTCCAGCCTTACTTTGGTGGGGTTAAAATTAGCTGGCAGCATTCTGGTCACATGCTAGACAACAAAACAAAAGGGAATTGTTCCCCTGCCGCTCCTGAACTGGCCCAGGACAGGCCTTCCTAATCCATGGATTTCTGGGAATCCGGCCCTTCAGGCTCTGTTGTTGAGGGGCCACATCATGGACTCCCCTTTATAATGCCCCTGCACAAGGACAAGACTGTTTAGAATCTTGGGGCTCCACTCCTCTGGGAAGGCACTCAAGGACCCCAAATGGCTTATGCAAGTCTTCTCACTGCTGCTAACAAATAAGCAAGCATCACAGGACACAGAGAGGAAGGGTAACATCCGAACAGCGAACCTGGGCATGCGTGGCTTTGGGGAGCAGTTGGGTGCTGCTGGCAGGTTTAGAACATAAAAAGAATGCATCTGAGCTAAAGGTGGCGAGCACTTAGGACAGATTCTCTATCTCTGGACCTTGATGATAGGGGCGCGTCATGATCTGCTCTGCTCTGTTCTTTCAGCTTAGAACTGTGACCAGAAGCCCTGGGTTAAAAATACAGCCTCTGATTCACGCATCGTCAGGAAACATGGTTGAGCTCAGTACAGAAACATGTCCGTCAACCTGGGAAAGGAATCACCACCACGAAATATGCTTTTGGCTTGCCAAAGCTTAGCAGCTGAGAGAGCCAAAATCCAGCTGCCTGTGCTGTCTGGGGAAGGTGTGTGTGTGTGTGGCGGGGAAGGGGGGGTGCACTTTCTAAATCACCTGATCTGCTTCCAACTCCAGTTTAATTCCAAGTCGAACCCCATCTCGAAATGTCTCCAGAGCCAACTCCTCCTAAAAATCGCGTTTTAACACTAACCTTCAGCTCTGTGCCAGCCAGCAAGGTGAAGCAGATGGCTTTTGTTGATTAATTTATTTATTTGGAAGGGGCTACTTTGGAATCAGGAAATTCCAGCGAGACAGAGTGCATCGCCTTGACCATGATTGCCGTGACAATCATGAGCAGACACCCAGAGAGAAGCAGGTTCAAAGAAATTGCAGCTAAGCCCCAGGAAGGGGGGGGGTGGGTGGGCGGTGCGCCTGTCAGTCTTCCTCCTGTCCAGGCTCCGCGTCAGCCCTGCACTTAGAAGAAATACCTCGTTTGGTTTCCCATTCGGTGGTATTCAAGGATTTGTGTGAGCAATGGAGGGTCTTCTTTGTCAAAAAGGCTTCACAAGCCAAACAGGCCTGTGACTTGTATCTCAACTTGAAACCCTCCTTATTCAGACAGGCCCAAACAGAAATGTCCAGTGCCTTACCACCCTGCACATAAAGTCCTCTTTAATTAGCATACACCATTTTTCAGTGGAACAGCCTCAAGGTGTTAAAAGTACATAAAGGTCTGAAAGCTGAAACCCTAGGTAAACAGTGCACTGAAATATATTTAGCAGAGAATATTGAAAGCCACAGGAAAAATACATTCCCTTCCTGGATGTTAACAAAGGTTTAGGTTCAGGAAACCTTTAGGAAATGGAGAAGAAGAAATACCACTCACCTTTTCCACCCCCAATGTAAACAAAATCACTAAACCTCTTTGGTCTCCATAGGCCTTGGCTGGAGTGAAGTATTTCACTTTTTCCCCATTAAACGGGCCACCCGGAGAGCTGGCATTACAGACCTGAAAATATCCCAAATCTGAACGTGCTATGTTGTTTCCGTACATTGAATCAGACTGTTTCAAATGGCAGCTTGAACCAAACTGGGGAGTGGGGTGCAGCAGTCATGCGGCTGGTGAGCGCTCCCAGTCACCTGAAATCATGGTGTAAATGACAGATCTGTTTCACCTTGGCTCACCCACTGTCTTGTCTTCAACAGGAACATAACCCTCTGTCATGGTTGCCCAGGGTGATCTCATGTCATTCTAAAGCCCATGATTCCAAGAGACTCGGTTTCCTGTGTTGCAATAAGATGCTTTCGGAAAGACCCAGGTTTCCTGCAGTCTCAGGGTGGGGAGGAAGGAACAAGGAAAGGACAGGCAGCCACTCTCCCTAAGATGGATGCTGTATGATGTAAGTGGCTGGCTAAAATATCTGGCAGGCTTGCAGTTTTAAGTTGCCAGCTAAATATTATTAAAAAGATAAAATACACGCAAACTGTGCAGAATGTAGGGCTGCTGTGTTTACATCCGGGTTTTGATGACTCAAAGACTTACACTTGGGCTTGCTGAAAAGCTCTATTAAAAACACAGCTTTGTGAAAGCCTCCAGGGAACAGGAAGAAGGGCTGGGGGGGGGGGGGCGGTGATCGACCTGAGGACGGTGTTTAGGTCTGTGCTCCTGGCTAGCACTTAGCGCCAGGGACACGCTTAGGGGTTAACCTCCTCTCGGCTTGGGGACCAGAGAGGGGAGGGTTAACCTTTTTCCAGAACATTTATTTCACCATCTCACTGACTAGCGGGAGGAGGGGCGGGAGGGAGGGAGCGAGAGCCTGCCGCGCTGAGAGGCTGCGGATCACAAGGCCATTCTGATAGCCTCCTGTCCCCATGGCAACTGCAACGGCATTTATCAGTTCCTTCTGCGCACAGGCACGGCAAATCTGCATTGCACATGGCAGGCTTCCAGCATTTCAAATGAAAGAGCACTTTGAACGGCTGCCAAGTTTGGAAGGAGCAGAACTGTCAGGGCTGCTTAAAGCTGGCAGTTTATACTGGGGAGGTTTTCGCTTCCCAGAATCCTCCGGGCCTGGCAAGCTGCCAAGTACTTAGCGGAAGCTAAAAAGTAACTCGTTCCCTCCGCTCCCCTTCCTCCCCCTGTTCAGCCCCCCCTCCACACCATTCACCGCAATGCTCCCAAAATTTTCCACATGTCCTGTGTCACCAGTGCAGACTGTACAATGAAAACCAGAACACTGGCCGCCCACCATCGGGCTTTTCTTAATAATGGGGTTGAGGGGGGATAGGTTGGGATCAGAGACTGACAGTAAAGCTGGGTCCACTGTACCTGCCATAACCCCATAACCACTGGGTGGGAACTCCTGTGGTATGTGTGCCGTTCGGCCTTAAAAAAATACATTAATAAAAATAAAAGCAGCTTCAGAACCAAGACACCCTAAGAGCCGGGTGGGGAGGGGCCGAGGGTTGGGGGAGGTGGGTTTTGGCTGCATGGTTTTTAGCTGCATGTAGGGTTGGGAATGGAGGTTCTGCAGGCAAATGCGAAAATGTTCATCTTCAGCTTTTCTACGAGCTGTGGGGAAGAGGGTTGTTATTGAGAGCTGCGCTGTTTCTGGAGCTTTCCTTGGATCTCTCAGACGTCATGATGAAAAGCTCTGAGGCCACCGTTAGGGAGGGAGTTCAGAGATGGTTTTCAATGGAAAGTTTACCAGATAACTTCTGACCGTCATGCACAGCCCGGAGCACAAGGGCTTCTACTGGCAGAAAGTGGAAATTGGCATAGCGTTCACTGTGCTGAATTTTTTTTAAAAATGAAAATCTACACTGAGATCAAGGGCTTGGGCTTTATTTTCCAGCACAAATAGAACGCAAATTGTCTGCCGCTTAGGCGGTTGGATAGAGTTCAGGAAAACTATGTCTGGCATTAATTCCAAAGTGGAGGTTTTGGTTCAAGCGAGGCCCATTAATTTCAGTAAACTGTTTTCACTAGTCCAGATCCTGCTGTGCAAGGACTATTTATTACCTTTTGCTAACCTGATGTCTGCAGAGTTGTAAAGCAAAGGGGGAAAAAAAAAATCCAGGGTGGCGATATCTATATCTTGGATCAAATGGGTTTTGCACCTTCCCTTTGGGGGTCATGTTTTATGGGGAGTTTTCTATCCATGGCTTTTCTTTATCAGTGCCAATTTTTTAAAATCCATCTTGCAATGAATTAGATAAAAATCCTGACGGAGAGGAATCTGTTGAGAGCAAATACCCATCTCCTGCCTTCTTCAGAAGAGCACCTCCCAGCCACAGGGATGTTTTGTGTGTCTATCCGGGGCTTCCAGGTCCAAGGTCCAGGGCAAAGCCCTGACACAATTCACCCTGATGATCGGGTCTAAAACACACCAAGACAGTCAATTTTGGCATTTGTTCTCCCTTAGGATTTTTACTAGCTGCCTTAGAAAAGCACATAAATTACTTCCCCCTCCCTCCCTTTTTTCCATGCCTTCTCTCTTCATCCCCCAGCCCCCCAGTCCCTCTTGATGTCATTTCAAAGGGAAGGATGAAAAGAGGGGATTTGTCAGGCAGTCCGGTTTGTGAGTGTGTCGTGCCAGGCCCCAAACACACACACACACACACACACACTCACTCACACAACCAGCTGAGAATGTTAATCAGAATTAAAAGCCAGTCAGTACTATTAAAGCATCAAACAGGAAGACCTGGAGAAGGAGGGGGACTTAGAGAAGGAGGGGGACTGTGGGGGTGGCGTAGAGGGGATGGGAAATATAATTCAATCCTCTGCGCTGACTTACTAAAATAAAAGAGGGGAGAGGTAGTAGTAGCCCCGATTTGGTCAGCTTGTCAAATGTCAAATTTATCGGTCTTTCCTTTTAACTACCCCCCCCCCCCGCCGCCCCAACACAGTCAAGTTTTGTGCCGTTCCCAAGTGTGATTAATCTCTGGCAGAGACCAGAAACAGGAGTAGGTTTCTTGGCTGCCCGTCCTGATAAACAATCTGTTCTTGGGAAGAGTAGGTGAAGGGGGCTGAGGCGGGTGATCTGCGGGCCAGGGGTGGGGGTAGAAGAAAAAGGGAAAAGGGGACGACCGACCGTTAGGGCAGCCCCAGTTAACCCCAGCAGAGGCCCGCCCTCCCCTAAAATATGAGTGTCCCTACTCTGGGCGCGTGGTTTGGGGGTGGGTCAGGTTTCCTGCCCTTAAGAATGTGGACAGACAGTGGATCCTTTCTTGCTGCCAGCTCTGGACGTTCAGGGAACGTCAAAGGGCCACCGAGGGCCCCGGGAGGGGAGCAGCGGGGAGAGGAGCGCGCGCGTCCAGCGCCTTGGGACCCTTCTGTAAAGCGCAGGGCGGTGCACACTAGAGGTGCGCGTGCACAGAGCCTGCTTGCCGGCCGAAGGGAAATCGAGGCAGCGACGGCGAGGAATGGGAGGGGGCGGAGGTGGTAGCAAGTTCGGTAAAGCGGTCCAGGGAAAGCCGGAGGCCATTCAGAACAAAAGGAGAGACTCTTTTGCGGCTCGGAGGTCGCTGGGCTCGAAACTCCGGAGGCAAGAAGGCTGGCTGTGGATTTTGCAGTGGGTTCATTGTGTGGGCAACCAGGCAGAAAGAGGCAATATGTAAAAGTGGGAGGGGGAGAGGGAGTCGGCGGTAAAAGAAAGTCAGTGCCTAGAAGGCTGCGCTTGGCTGGGAAATGTCACCAAGGAGAGCGCAGTGGCATCGAATAAAAGATGAATGATCATTGGCCACCTTTTGGAAAAGAAATGTAAAAAGATTAATAAAGGCAAGAAACCCGCTTCTTCTCAGTTAAAAAGCAAATCCATTCCTCACCTCCTGCCTTTCCTCCGCCCCATCACACATACAGCTCTGGTCTGCCCTGCATCCAAAAAGCCTGGGCCAGGCTCGCTTGCCTTTGGATTTAATTACATGAAAATGCTGAACAAAAACCTGTAATTACACCCTTAGTCCCTGCCACTCAGGCCCAGCACACTTCCTGCCGAGTTTTGTGTTTTTAAAGACGAGGTCATTGCCTCTTTCTTTCCAAATTGGCCAAAACAAAAAAGTAAAAGCCCCAAATAAATCCAACAGCTCTGAGCTTCTCCACCCTGGCGAGACTTGGGAGGGGAAGTCCTTATCTCTCTAGGAGAGATGAGAAGTGAGAGGCCTTCCGGGTGCTATTGTTAGGGGAGAGGCTGCTTATTTGCTGGTCAGCCCAGAAGGACAGAGACACTAGGCTGGCCACCCAGGAGGAAACCCTCCAAGGGCAAGGTGAAGAGAAGGGCCAGGACTGAGTGGCAGGCCTGGCTTTCCACTGATTTTACCTGCAAGGGCTCAGCTCTGGAAAGATCTGTGACAGTGCTGGCCTTTCTACAGCCCTGGGCATTAACATATGGGACTTCACAGCAAGCCCCCAAGGTAGTGAGAACAGGCTTTAAGATCTGCATTTGACCGGTGAGGAAACGAGGCCCAGGGAGAATAAATAGATTGCTCTAAGTCAGTCATGTGGCGGGTGGGAGTGTTGAAAAAGCACTGCCTCTCATGGCTTTTGGACTACTGCATCAGGAAACTAGGACACTTAGGAGGAAATGGAAGCTTCTGGATTCTGTGTTGGCGCAGTCTGGCTTGGTTCATCCTTAGATCCCCAGCACCAAGATAGAAAGGGCTCTCTAGATAAATCTATGAATAACTGAATGAATGGCAAATGGAGGGGCACAAGTCAAGGAGTCGGGAGTGGAAACCCACCAGGTCTGGCATTTTTGAAGTTTCAGCTTTAAAACAACACATAAGCCGGGCGTGGTGGCGCACATCTGTAATCCCAGCACTTTGGGAGGCTGAGACAGGAGAATTGCAAGTTCAAAGCCAGCCTCAGCAATGGCGAGGAGCTAAGCAATTCAGTGAGACCCTGTTTCTACATAAAACACAAAATAGGGCTGGGGATGTGGCTCAGTGGTCAAGTACCCCCGAGTTCAATCCCCAGTACCAAAATTAAAAAAAAAAAAAACATAAGTAATAAAAATAGTTTCATATCCATCAGGGACCCATCTAGCTTAGATCCTCTGGGATGGGCCAGAGAGGGACCATCAGGTGAAAGTAGTATGATAGTCCTTTAGATGGGTCAGGGGTTAGGCCACACTATTCCCTGCCTTGAGGACACCAGTGGCACCTAGGCCAGGTTTGATGGTCAGGGCTATGTATCTTTTCTAGGCTATGTGTTCTTTAAGGTCAACAGCCTGCCATGCTTGCCATTCCAAGTACAAGATGGTCTATGTTAGGTGAGTACCCCCAGTCGGTGTGACTTGACTTAGGTGAGAACAAAGGACTGTCATTTTGTGTGATATGATATGGGGATCTGGAAAGAGGCTCCTTTCCACTGTAAAGTGCTTGCACTTTGTTGTCCTCCTTCCCCTTCATAGTTTATCCTGGGGTCTTCCTTCCTTTTTTTTTTGGGTAGTGGGGATTGAACTCAGGGGTACTCGACCACTGAGCCGCATCCCCAGCCTTATTTTGTGTTTTATGTAGAGACAGGATCTCACTGAGTTGCTTAGCGCCTCACGGTTGCTGAGGCTGGCTTTGAACTCGCGATTCTCCTGTCTTAGCCTCCCAAAGTGCAGGGATTACAGGTGTGTGCCACTGTGCCCAGCTTTCCTTCCTTGAATAAGGGCAACTGGGGAGGTTCCTAAATATTTCAGTGCATTCTAGAGCTTCAGATTTTCCTCCATCACCTCTGACTAGGACTGGGGCATAGAAAACCTAGTAAAAAGCCCTTTGTGGTGGTGCAAACCTGTAATTCCAGCAACACCAGAGGCCAAGGAAGGAGGATTGAAGGTGGAGGCCAGCTGCAGCAATTTAAGAGACCCTATCTAAGCCGGTCGTTGTGGTGCACGCTTGTAATCCCAACACTTTGAGAGGCTGACAGGAGAATCACAAGTTCAAAGCCAGCCTCAGCAATGGCGAGGAGCTAAGCAACTCAGTGAGACCCTGTCTCTACATAAAACACAAAATAGGGCTGGGGATGTGTGGCTCAGTGGTCAAGTGCCCCTGAGTTCAATGTCTGGTACCAAAATAAAAATAAAAATTAAAAAAAAAGGACTGAGGATGTAGTTCAGTGGTAAAGTATCCCTTTACCCCCAATGCGACAAACAAACAAAAACAAAACAAGAAGGGAGAGAGTTTTTAGAGGATGTCAGGGAAGCATGAGTACCCAATTTTTCTTGAAGTTGGATTATTATTATTATTTTTTGTACTGGGGATTGAACTCAGTGGTGCTAGATGGAGCCACATCCTCCACCCTTCTTTTTCTTTCTTTCTTTCTTTTTTTTTTGAGACAGATCTCACTAAGTTGCTGAAGTTGGCTTTGAACTTGGTTTTTTAAAAATATTTTTTAGTTGTCTACAGACCTTTATTTTATTTATTTATATGCAGTGCTGAGAATCAAACCCAGTGCTTCACACATGCTAGGCAAGTGCTCTACCACTGAGCCACAATCCCAGCCCCTGGCTTTGAACTTATGATCCCCTTGCTCAACCTCCCAAGCCACTGGGACTACAGGTGACAGCCTGGCTGATTTTAACCCCACAATCACCAGTGCTAATTTATGCATACCCTTGCACCTACTGGGACAGTAATGGCATTAACCTGTAAACTCCTGTGGAGAAAGGGGCTTGACTTTCTTGCAGTTTCTTTTTAAAAGCATCTGGGACCCCCAAAAGGCTAGCAGCTGGTAAGGTAGAAGGAATGCCAGATTTACAGTCATCCAAGCTTGTTTTCAGTAATTCTGGACCACCTCTGTCCCTGCTTTCCTCACCTGTACAGGAGGCTGATGAAAGTAACACCTACCTCACAGGTTGGTGCGGGGATTGGTGAGATAATGTCTGGGAATGTACTTCAGAGTCATAGACAAATGTTGGTCATTATATTGTTAAAAATCTATTACATTTTATTGTGTCTTCCACATGTACCAATAGTCAGGCAAAGAAGGCAGAGTAATTACTCTCGTTTTCCTGATGAAGAAACCAAAGTGCAAGTGATTTGCTCAAGGTCACACAGCTATTTAAGGTCACCAAAGTCCAAGTTAAATAACAATGTAAATATGTACCGAATACCCGCCCCTTTTCTCTTTCTCCCTAGTTTGGGATTGATCTACCCAGCTCAGGAAGTCAAAATATTTTCTAAGTCCAGCCCGTTGCACCCAAGCGAGGGGCAGTAGCGATGGCTGCGCGCGTGTACCAGACATGACCTAGGGGTGGCTTCCCGCTCTGAGGTCCCGCCTTCCGGCGGCCTCAGCAGGAAAGTGCCGGCGGCAACGGGTCTCCGAAGCCGGGAGGTGGAAATCCCCTGCTCAGTGCGGGCTAGCGCGAACCTCCCGCTGAGTGGAGCCCAGGGTTCGAGGGTACGCGCACCTGTGGCCTTGACCGCCACCCCGCTAGCCTCCCCGCCTGCTCTCGTCGTCCAGGACTTCCTTCCTCGCCACCCCCCTTCTTGGGATTGAGTACTCGTTTCAACCCAACCGGGTCCGTGAATAGGCACCCTTGTCTGGCTCTTTCCCCCTTTTTTCCTCTAGGCCTCCTCCCTGGGCAGCTCAACCCAGGGCTCCTTTATTTTTGGAACTAAAAAAAAAAAAAAAAATACCCACGAGCTTTTGCTGAGGACAGCGCTGGGCTCCCCAGTGCCCCGGCACACTGGCAAGGAGAAGAAGCCGGGAGGAGGCAGGAGCCAGACGCGACTCCCCCACCCCCACCCCGCCTTTCTTCCCCTCTCGGTTCCCCGCCCCTCCAGGAAGAAAGCCGAGATCGTTGGCTGAGGCCACTGTGCCAGCACGACCTTACGCCAGCCCTCCCTTTCCTTCCACCCGATTTTGCACAGAGCTCCTGCCTGCCCGCGCGCCCCAGGCTGGGCAGGTCCTGGCGAGAGGTGCAGGCTAGGCTCCCCGGGACTTCTTAGCGAATCACGTTGTTCCTGGGATTTCACGCTCGAGTGGCTCTTGCGTAACCCTATGCCCTGGCCTAAGTTAATACTTTTTTTTTTTTTTTTTTTTTAACATCAGGATTAATCCTTTAGGGAAAGGAAAATACTTCCGCAACGGATCCAGCCCGGGAGTGAATGTGTAAATCACCCTGCAATCTCGATGCCCCCACCCTCCACGGCCCCTTTGCGCGACTCTGCAAGGCCCAGGTATCAGATCGCCACCCAGGGGTTCCTGTTGCGCGGGACCTGGGGGCCTTGGGAAGGCCAGAGGCGGGCCCAACCCAGGCGTTTATTTTCATCTACTCTGAGAGAGCTCTCGCAGGCCAAAGACTCGGGTCCTGCTTGCTGCGGGGCTGTTACCAAAAAAGGCCTTTCTCTCGCTGGAGCGCTTGGCGGCGCGCGTTGCAGCGGGGTGACGCGAGGTTCAACCCTGGCCTCCGGAGCCAGCTGGCTGCAAGGATGCCAGTCTAAGCGCACCCCTATGCCTTCCCCATCTCTGCCACAAAACGATGGGAGCAGGGAAGGGCAGGAAGGAATTTATAGGGAGCTTTGAAGTGCGCAGGCTCCTGGCGATCCTCCCACCGCTAACCAGGGGCGGTGGCGCTCTGGAAAGGCCAAATGGAAAGCTGACCTTTTGCTCCAGTTTAGAGAGGGCTTCTCTGAGACTGCTAGCTCAGATGGCAAGCTAGCAGCGACAGCTACAGTGGGAAAGAACTTTTGGGAGACAGTGCTGGCATTTAGTGCCATGCCATGCTAGTCTTTGCAGTCTTCCAGACCCCAACACCAGAGTGCTGAGCATCTCTGCATATCTTAGGTTGAGGCCCACCCTCACTTGCCACCTCCCCAGTTCAGTTCCTTCTTCCCTTGGACACCTACTGCCACATGAGAGGAGGAAGGGGGAAAATACATCTCCAAAACATTGGAGTTCTTGCCTTTCACAATCTCTGACACATTCCTAAAGAGGGCCCTTTTTGACTAGCAGTTAGGAAGTAATTTATCACCATAAACAACAGTGATTCTTTTTTGGGTGGAGGGCACAGGCATGGAGAAAGCTGTTTTTGTTGTTGTTGTACCTGTTGTTTGTTTGCTTTGTCTTTGTGCTAGGTATTGAACCCAGGGTCTCTTTTTTTTTTTTTTTTTGTTCTGTTTTTTTGGTACCGGGGATTGAACTCAGGGGCACTCGACCACTGAGCCACATCCCCAGCCCTATTTTGTGTTTTATGTAGAGACAGGGTCTCACTGAGTTGCTTAGTGCCTCGCCATTGCTGAGGCTGGCTTTGAACTCGCGATTCTACTGTCTCAGCCTCCCTGAGTGCTGGGATTACAGGCTTGAGCCACCGCGCCCGGCTCCAGGGTCTCTTAAAAACTGAGCCACATCCCCAGTCCTTTTTATTGTTTGAGACAGGGTCTCCCTAAGTTGCTTGGGACCTTCCTGAATTGCTGAGGCTGGCCTCAAACTTATGATCCTCCTGCGTCAGCCTCCCAAGTTGCTGGCTGGGATTATAGGCAGGCAACCAAGCCAGGGAGAGCTATGCTTTTTTTAAAAAAGGATTAGGAGACCATAATAGAAGTTTGTTTGAATGCATGCTGATTTCTAACTTGGTGTGTCTGATTTATGGTGTGTTTGTGTGTGCGTGTGTGTATCCTTTAGTAACAGTGAAGACTGAGAGGAGAAGATGGAGACATATGTGTGTGCATACCAAACATAACACTATGACATAGGATCCAACTTGCTTTCTCTAGCTGCCTGGCTGGAGGGTTGTGGCTAAGTTGCTATTTCTCCAGTATTTTTGGTTCAATAAAGGGAAAGGCTGAATAAATAATGTAAAGAAATGGGTCAACCAGTCAAGCCAAAGCTAAGGAACCCCAGGCTGGCAGGGATGTCAAGCCATTTCCTAGCCCTGTGTTTTGACTCACTCCAGGATACCAAGTGTGGTGTGGGGAGGGCTGAAGTCTGGGAGGTGAGGCAATGCTCTGGGAGCAGCTCTCTGCAAAGGAATCATTGCTCTGAGCCAGCCGGCGAGGCAAAGTTTATTATTGCTTTGGAGTGCACGGTGAGCACGCTGTTTTGCAAAAACAGAAATCTGGCTGCTCTAAGATGAAAAAGGAGCTCCCTAAGGCCTCTTGCTTTCCCCTTTATTCCTATCCTTAGAAACTCCCCTTTCTTTTGCACCTGGGGCCCCAGAATAAATGCAAGATCTGGGTGCTGGGGAGTGGCAGACAGGGGAAGGTTCTGGAAATTGAGTGTCAAAATAAAAATAAATATTTCTTTTTGATTCAACTGAACTTTATTACAGTAGTAGTAATAGTAGTAATAAGAACCAACATTTGCAGTGGCTTCCTGAGTGACCCACACTGTACTTTATATACTGTATGTTGTATTTATGTTACAGCCTGTAGCAATAGCAGATCCACAACTTCTGTATATGGAAGAATTCCTTGGCACAATCTTGGAAGGGGAGGCTGAAGGTTATAAAGGTGCATTTACATAGCACTTTACATAGGATTATATGTAACAAAGAATAAGGCACTGATGGGAATTTTTGAGTATCCCAAATCATCTCTGGGAGCCTAAGCTTGTGAAAGCCACCTCTCAAAAAACAGATTCACTGGCTCAGATCCCAGCAGTAGCTCTAAAGGTTGTAGGCAAGTTATTTAACCTATTTACTTACCTGGTCTGTAAAATGGAGTCAACAGAATCAACCTTGTAAATAATAAGGGTTTAATATAGATAATACACAATAATGTAGGTACAATATTAAGGTGGATGCAAATAAGCCATTTTGTACAGTGTCTGGCCCTTTGTAAACCTCAGTAAGAGTTACTTCTTACTATGAAGCAAATTAAAATCTCAATCCTAACAAGTTGGAAGCTATCATTCCATTTTACAGAAGGATAACAGAGGTTATGTAAATAGCTAGCTCAAGGCTGCAACGGAAATTCCAACCCTGCCAAATTCCAATTGGCAGGATCCAATTTCATGACATTGCCTCCCCCTCCTCTGTCTTTCCTTAAGGATTATCTCGACTATCACGAAATTTAAAAAAGCAAACCCAATAAAGAATCAGTTGAAATGCGCCAACCAGAGCTAGGATGAACACATCTGTTCTGCAACAAGCCATGATGAACAGTGATCTTATAAGGGAAAAAGAAATCATGGCCTTGCCCAGAGTTCTAGGGCAGTAAGAAATGAAATCAGGGCACGTGAGAAAGAACTTGAAAACCGTGGCTGTACTGTACAAAAAGCTATCAGTATTACTAAATGCTGCCCCCACCTTGTTTCAACAAAGCTAGAAAAACCACTCACCTGTTTGGCTTCTCCAGCACATCCCCCTCCCTGCCCTCAACTGCAGCTGTGCGCAGCCCGTTGACTGTTTTCCTTAAAGGCCTCCGGGTGCTCAGAGCTTCTTTAGACGTTCAGCCAAAATTTTTAGAGTTCGGTTAGCGGGAGAGGGAACTCACCCTGAATTCATTTAGCGCCATCATTGAACCTCGGGTTCCTAGACCAGGGCACAAAAACAAATCCAAAATGGTTTCTGGAAATTGGAAAACAGCTAATTTTGCAGGTGCTTCGACATCAGTGGTGGCAAGGAGTAACATCCCTGAGGGATAGAGGCGGGGGCGGGGGGAGGGTTGATCACAGACGAAATGGATTAACTGAAATGCAATGTGAAAATCCTGAAACAGGCCATTTAAATTCGCTGCCTCGGGTTGGGTGGGGAACGGGAATCGGAAGCGACGCTTGTGATTCTTAAAAGCGTTTTTACTTGGGAAAGCCGGGCAGGGAAAGGAAAGGTCAACGTCTGTTTAATTTCCACCCCCAGCCCTGGACTTCCAGCTTTAGCTCGCCCGGCCTCAGCTGTTGTACACACACGGCGAGGGGGAGGGGAGGGCGGAGGCGCGGAGGAGGGGCCGGCTGGGAGGAATCTGGGCGTCCTGCCGCGCATGCGCCTTTCCGGAGCAACAAGTGGGCTCCACAGACAGAGGAAGTGTAAAGGGGGGCGGGGGGACTGGTGCAGAGCATGGCGGTGACGTCAGCGCTCCGCCCGGGCGGCATCCCGCGCGGCCAAGCCGGGGACAGCGCGAGCCGCAGCCGGAGCTGGAGCGCCGAGACGCGCCTCCGGAACGTAGAGTAACAATCACAACCCCACATTCCGGGCGAGCACGAGCGGGAAGGGATGCGACCCGGGCCGAGGCGCCGCGCGAGCGCCCTGCAGCCAACGTGAGCGCCGCCAGCCGCGGCGGCCCGGGCGCCGGCCAGGCCAGGGGGCGGCGGGAGAACTGCGTGCGTGCGCTCCTCTCCTCTGCTCTCGTGCGTCCTGGAAGCGGTGGCCGCTGCGGCTCGCTCCGGCGTGCAAACCTTGCCGCCACCAGCGGAACGGCCGACTCTGCGGAGGGGAGAAGCTCCTCTCTCGGCTGCCACCCCCTCCCCCGGCCCTCCAGGGAAGCAGCGGCTTCAGCAAGATTGGACCCGGGCACCGGGTGGCACAGCCCTCTAGCCCTCGCCCCAGGGTGCCTGGCGGGGAGAGGACGCAGCTCGTAGGGGGGCCCCCAGGGGAGAGGAAGAGGCAGCCCCGTTCGAGCTTCCACGCACCAGCCACTCCGGGGAGGGGGCCAAGAGGCACGGCAGCCAGCACCGGACACCTTCGCCCCCTCCCCCCGGGCCTGGAGCTTCCAACCCCGATCTGCCGCACCAGGAAGAAGGCGCCTGGGCTCGTTTCCCGACGAGACAGCCGCAGTAGGAGGTGGGGGCGAGGAGCGGGCTGAACCCGTCCACCACCTCGGCGGTGGAGCCCCCGCGGAGAGGCCCTGCGCCGGCGGTGGAGACTCGTGCTCCCTCCAGCCCCGGGGGCAGAACTTTCTCGCCCCCCCCCGTCCCTCCCCCGCAGCCGGACTCCCTCTCCAGCCAGCCAGTCCTCCCGGAGGAGAAGGCGCCGCGGAGACAGCCCGGGCGGGGGCCTCCCTTACCCAGGGCTGGCATCATGTCGGCGGCGCAGGTGTCCTCGTCCCGAAGACAGTCTTGCTACCTGTGCGACCTGCCCCGCATGCCCTGGGCCATGATCTGGGACTTCTCCGAACCTGTATGCCGCGGTTGCGTCAACTACGAAGGCGCTGATCGCATAGAGTTCGTGATCGAGACCGCGCGCCAGCTAAAGCGGGCGCACGGCTGCTTCCAAGACGGCCGCTCCCCCGGGCCGCCGCCGCCCGTCGGGGTCAAGACGGTGGCCCTGTCGGCTAAGGAAGCGGCGGCGGCAGCGGCGGCAGCAGCAGCGGCTGCCGCGCAGCAACAACAGCAGCAACAACAGCAACAGCAGCAGCAGCAGCAACAGCAACAGCAGCAGCAGCAGCTTAACCACGTCGATGGTTCCAGCAAGGCTGCGGTGCTGGCGGCCCCGTCCGGCCTGGAGCGCTACGGCCTCAGCGCAGCCGCCGCCGCTGCAGCCGCCGCCGCGGTGGAACAGCGCAGCCGCTTCGAGTACCCGCCACCGCCGGTGAGCCTGGGGAGCAGCAGTCACACCGCGCGGTTGCCCAATGGTCTTGGGGGCCCAAACGGCTTCCCGAAGCCAGCACCAGAGGAGGGGCCCCCGGAGCTTAACCGACAGAGCCCCAACTCATCTTCTGCTGCAGCGTCGGTGGCCTCTCGACGTGGGACACATGCAGGGCTGGTGACTGGGCTGCCCAACCCGGGAGGTGGCGGGGGCCCCCAACTCGCGGTGCCTCCCAACTTGCTGCCACAGACGCTCCTTAACGGCCCAGCCAGCGCCGCGGTGCTGCCCCCGCCCCCGCCCCACGGGCTAGGAAGCCGTGGACCCCCGACACCCGCACCGCCAGGGGCTCCCGGAGGCCCAGCCTGCCTTGGGGGCACCCCGGGCGTATCGGCGGCCGCGTCTTCCGCGTCGTCTTCGACCTCCTCCTCGGTGGCAGAGGTGGGCGTGGGTGCTGGTGGCAAGAGGCCCGGCTCTGTGTCGAGTACCGATCAGGAGCGCGAGCTGAAGGAGAAGCAGCGAAACGCGGAGGCCCTGGCCGAGCTGAGCGAGAGCCTGCGCAACCGCGCGGAGGAGTGGGCCAACAAGCCCAAGATGGTCCGCGACACGCTGCTCACTCTGGCGGGCTGCACGCCCTACGAGGTGCGTTTCAAGAAGGACCACTCGCTGCTGGGCCGCGTCTTCGCTTTCGACGCAGTCTCCAAGCCCGGCATGGACTACGAGTTGAAGCTGTTCATTGAATATCCTACGGGCTCCGGCAACGTGTACTCCAGCGCGTCTGGGGTGGCCAAGCAGATGTATCAGGACTGCATGAAGGACTTCGGCCGGGGTCTCTCCTCTGGCTTCAAATACCTGGAGTACGAGAAGAAGCACGGGTCCGGGGACTGGCGCCTGCTTGGGGACCTGCTGCCTGAGGCCGTGCGCTTCTTCAAGGAGGGCGTGCCTGGCGCGGACATGTTGCCCCAGCCCTACCTGGACGCCAGCTGCCCCATGCTGCCCACGGCGCTGGTGAGTCTCAGCCGCGCCCCCAGCGCACCTCCAGGGACTGGGGCCTTGCCACCCGCCGCGCCCTCGGGCCGGGGCGCAGCTGCTAGCCTGCGCAAGAGGAAGGCGTCCCCGGAGCCCCCGGACTCAGCCGAGGGCGCGCTGAAACTGGGCGAGGAACAGCAGAGGCAGCAGTGGATGGCAAACCAGAGCGAGGCACTGAAGCTCACCATGTCGGCCGGGGGCTTTGCGGCGCCGGGTCACGCTGCTGGGGGTCCGCCCCCACCGCCCCCACCCCTGGGACCCCATTCCAACCGGACCACCCCGCCGGAGTCAGCCCCGCAGAACGGCCCGTCCCCCATGGCCGCCCTCATGTCGGTAGCAGACACTCTGGGCACAGCACACTCGCCTAAGGACGGCAGTTCAGTGCACTCAACCACTGCGTCCGCGCGGCGCAACAGCAGCAGCCCAGTGTCGCCCGCCTCAGTGCCCGGGCAGCGCCGCTTGGCATCACGTAACGGGGACCTGAATTTACAGGTGGCGCCCCCGCCTCCTAGCGCCCACCCGGGTATGGACCAAGTGCACCCCCAAAACATTCCGGATTCCCCCATGGCCAACAGCGGACCTCTCTGCTGTACCATTTGTCACGAACGTTTGGAGGACACGCATTTCGTTCAGTGCCCATCCGTCCCCAGCCACAAATTCTGCTTCCCTTGCTCTAGAGAGAGCATCAAGGCCCAGGGGGCCACTGGCGAGGTGTATTGCCCCAGCGGAGAGAAATGCCCCTTAGTTGGGTCGAATGTACCTTGGGCCTTCATGCAGGGCGAAATCGCAACTATCTTAGCTGGGGATGTTAAAGTGAAAAAGGAGAGAGACCCTTGAACCACAGGGCACTCACCTCCTTTGCCCTAGACCAGCTCCTCTCGAATCCAGAGGGCCCCTCCCCCACCCTCCTCCAATCTCCCTCCCCTCACCCCCAAGATGTAGAATTGTGAATATAACAAACTGCAAAAAGTTAGTCTTATGTATAGACATTATTTTCGTCGTATGTTTCTATATTTTGAAACAAAGGTATGTAACTTCTTCATTTGAAGGATAAGCTGGTTTGTGTTAAGCAGTATAATATTAGTTGGGTCATTTGCATCATATTCGTTAGCATTTATTTGGTGGCAGAATGTTTGCCTAGGTACAGAATTAATAGCCCTTAGCAACGACTGCTGCTGGTGTGTATTTTTGTAAATGTTATGCACTCTGAAAGGAAAAACACACAAAAGAAAAAGATTTCTTTTTTTGTTTTGCCAAGGCCAGTGTTGCTGCCTAAAAAAAATTAATAATGATGATGCTATAAAATGGTGAAAGCTTCTTTCTAAACAGCCCCAAGTGTCGAAGTCTTCACTTTATTTTGTTCTGTTCTGTTTTGTTTTGTTTTCCTGTTTTGTTTGCAAAATGGTAAGGGGGGTGTTGGGGGGGCAGGGTGTTTTTTGTTGCAAGTTTGTGAGGGGAAAATGTTTAGGTTTGTTTCTACTGACCTGAATGTGTTGGATCTTTCACGTGTTGTTTTGTTTTTGCTTTATTGATGCACGGATGCTTTTGAACAGTAGAGCGAAATGCTAGACATGGAGAATCTGCTCTGTTTGTCCTTTATACATTTCTGTAGTTAACAGAACACTGTAATGTGCCTTGGAGCTTAGTAACTTGTAATAAATTCAATTGATATTAATTCTGCCCCGAGTCAGCAAGTTTGTCTTTCTAGGGCTAAGGCCACACAACTCCAACCTAGGGGACACCTTCCCTACCTCCAGCAGAACCGGAATGCTAGTCCCTTTGAAAGCCCTCAGCTGGCCTGTGAGGAAGGCCCTGTGCTGCCTGGATACCCCTCCCCCTCAGTACCAGGCTATTTACATTCACCTCTTGGGGAGGCGACAGTTGCTGACTAAGCGCTTTCTGTTTACTCTTCAGCATCTCTATTTTCCCCCGGAAATGGGGCCCAGCTGCAAATGGCATTGTCAGGAATGCTTTCTTGGTGCCTTGCCCTGTGGCCATGAGTATATGCTGATACCCAATGCATTTGTGACTTGACAAGTGGGGCGTGGGGGTTTAGGAAAAAAGCTAGGTTACTTTGCCTCTTGGCTATGTCAGAATTCACTGTTGTTGCACACTGAAAGCAAAAAATGCCACAGAGCTGGGATTCGTCAGCGAGCGCTGGGAGGGGTGTGGGCAATCGGGAAGCAAATGCTGTGCCCAGCCACAGGAGAGCCCCCGCAGCATCCAGTCGATGCGCAGGAAAAGCAGTGTTCGCCTCACTCATTACACGCCCTCCCCTTTTTCATAAGTATTTCCAAAGGCAGAACACAGCTGATCCGAGTGGGGTTTCAGGGGATGGGGAACCGGGGCTGGCGGCGGAAAAACCTAAAGCCAGTTCCTGAAGTGAAGGTTACGTATGACACCAAATAAAATCCATTTCTGTCGGTGAAGACATGCAATTATTCATGGAATCAACTTTTTGGCGGCATTCGTCAAGTGCTTAGGAGTGGGGAAGGGGACAGGACCAATGCCCTTCAGAGCTCAGAGCCCCGGGGCTGAGACCAGACTGCAGCCCTCTCAGAGGTAGCGGGAGGCAAAGGAACCTGGATTGAACCTTGTATTTTCCTGGGAGGCAAATAGAAGAAGGCAAATAGGAGAAAACAGGAGGGAGGAAGCAAAACAAAACGCCGCGATCCTATCTGAAATTCATTCCTGGCCACACCCATTCCTGGGCGGGGCGACCTGGGCTCCGAAGGTCCCCTTTGAGGTTGGAGGAAGATGTGAAGAAACTTGGCGCCCCCACCTCATTCCCATCCAAGAAGGAGCAGGAGGGCTGGGATAGGGGTGTGGGCGCAGGCACTCTGGATGAAAACGAATCACCGGTTAGCCCAGAACACCGGTGTAGAGGTTGGGTTGGTGTTGGAACTTGCTGTTGTAATAACACCCTTTTAGTTTCTGTTCCTGCTATTTGCCGCCACCGTCATAGAAGCGGTGGAACCCGGGGCTCTGTGTGTGTGTGTGTGTGTGTGTGTGTGTGTGTGTGTGTGTGGATGTGGATACATGGCGATATTGATGGATCTGCTGCAGTCTCTTAATCCTGGTCCATGGGAGGTGTCTGCCTCACCTCTTTAAGAATCTCCCCACATATAAATAGACATTCGTGTCAGCTTCCTGCAAATGTGTCCTTGCATTTCATCTGCTGCCAAGTGTTGTATTGGTGCTTATGAGTCATGAAACCTATTTTCATCCTCAGGGGTAATTAACTGGGGGGGGGGTGATAATGCATAGCAGACTGTAGGAAGAGTTAATTCTAAAACCCATCCTTGCTTGGCTACCAATCACACATTTCACTTAAAGGTCTGGGTTGACTTTTCTCATAAGCTCATTAATAAAAAACTGAGCATGTTTCGCCTGGAAGATCCTCTAAGGTGCTCCCAACCCCCACTCCCAATGCATACACTCTTGAAATGGGTAAGGCTCCACAGCCTGAGAAGACAGCCAGTCATGGGTGTAATTTAACCACGGCTGAAGGAAGGAGCAGTGATATGAACTGGGATGTGTAGATTACCTGTCTGGGTGTGGACCCTATGAGTAGCGTCTGGTGGCTCCCGCTGGGAGCCTGCCCTGTTATCTTCCTCTGTGTGCATACCGGCTCCTGCCTGCTCTCAACTCTCTTCATGGCTTTGGTATTATGTTCAGGAACTTTTAGGATTACAAGACCCTTGATTACTGGTGCACATAGATAGGCAAGGGGGCCTGTCATTACGAATTTAAACCGTATAGTTTTCTCCCCCCTCTTGTTGCCAGGTGCTATTATTAGCGAGAAAAGCAGTAACTGCAATAATGAGGCATCCAGCAAAGGAGACCAGTTTGGTTTCACTGAGGAAGCTTGACTTGATGAGACCTGGGAGAGAGGAGGAAGGAGGAGGAGGGAAAGAGTGGGTTGGGGTGGGATTCTCACTGAAAGTGAATTATAATGGTATAGTTAATTAAAGTTTACCATAGCCAGAGGCTATTTGTGAAATGGTGGCTCGCTCACCCTCTCTCTCTCTTTTTGAGCCATGCAACCTTTCTTTTCCTGGATGCATCCATTTGCTAGTCTGGTGCTTTAACTTGATTTGATCCTCTGCTAGATCCTCCCTTCCCTGAGGCATTCCATGTGGGATGCCTAGGAAGCATCCACCCCCCATCCCCCTGTAGCAGGAAAGGATTCTTGTGGGTTTCAGAGTTTCAGACCCAGATCTCTGGATAAACCAAGCCTTCATTCATCTCTGTGTCATCCTGGGTTTCTCTACTCTCACTTCCCATCCTCTCGCCTCCATCCCCTTCAGGGCCAAAGTAGTGAGCTTTCTGAGTCTATATTGCATTTATTTATAGGTGCCATTTGTGCCCAACCCAAGCTGAGTATCTCTCTCTCTCTCTCTTTTTTTTTTTTTTTTTGGTACTGGAGATTGAACTCAGAGGCACTCGACCACTGAGCCACATCCTCAGCCCTATTTTGTGTTTTATGTAGAGACAGGGTCTCACTGAGTTGCTTAGCGCCTCACCATTGCTGAGGCTGGCTTTGAACTCTCGATTCTCCTGTCTCAGCCTCCGCAAAGTGCTGGGATTACAGGCTTGAGCCACCGCGCCCAGCTTGGGTATCTCTTT
>PVHX01025510.1:0-22269 GCA_004024805.1 Geosciurus inauris | reverse complement strand
GATTACAGGCTTGAGCCACCGCGCCCGGCTTAATCTTTTGTTCCTTCATTCATTAACTGCCTTTGGTTGTCATTTCCCCCCTTCTTTTCTTTCCCCCTTCATTTTCTCTAATTTGTGATTTACTTTCTATAGCTGATAATAAATATATTGTCACAGGAGTGGAGATTGTGAAATGAGTCCCACCCCAGATGTGAGGGGTGAGCCTCTGGAAACTGGGGGCTCTTTTCTCTGCAGGTACCTGATTATCCTCCATGAGTATCCAGTGGCCTTTATGCTTTGGGTGGACATAGGCTACTCTGAAAATCTGATGAAGACTGCAAGGGAGGGGGGATGGGGAAACCCCAAATATTTATGCTGTCCCCCAAAAGGTCCCTAAACTCTAGGTTAAAAGCCCCTCCTGAAATTAGAGAAGGGATTTGGTGGCAGTTGCACTGAGGGAGACTCCTGGAATGATTTCCATTTAGCTAAAAGCCTTCTCTTGAGCTGTGGCATGGCTGTGCTTTAAAATCATGGTCTCCAACATAAATTTTGGGCACAGGATAATGCTGCCATTAGTTCCCAACTCACACCTCACCATCAAGACTCTTCCTGTTACCATTTAATAAATGTGTTCTTCCACTGGGAGGGAAGCCCCAGGGGAGAACAGTGGGCAGGACCTGCTTCCAGTACACTTTTGCATGGGCAATTGTATTAGGTGTCAGAGTTCCAGGGGCCACGCAGACACTTGACTTTAGACATAGAGGGTATATTCTATTTTTAAAAATTTATTAAAAATCTTTAATGTCCTCCTCCCTGTAGGATCTCCTTGTTTCCGTTTCATGCCTCTGTCATCTCTCTTGCTTGACTTGGGAAAGAGAATCCTCTCAAAGCACAAGTTTGTTCTTGTCACCTCCCCCTTTGAGACTCCAGTGGCCCTCACCTTCAGGACAGGTTCCAGCCCTTAGCTTCCCTTTGAGCTCCTCCCAACCATTCCCCCTGCAGGCCTTTGTATTTCCTGTTTCAGTCCTGCCTTGGCACAGCCCAGATATTAATTCTCTGTAAAATGTATCCCAAGGCTTGGCAGACAGAAATAGCCGCTCCCTCCCCAGATTCCTTCTTTAGGGCCCCCATTTTCCTATGGTGTTTTCCTAGAGCTCAAGGTGGAAAAGGTGGGTCTAGAATCCTGCCATCTGCTTCAGCTGTGGATTGATAGTTCTTCTCACTGAAGTCTCTTACCAGAAAGCATTTCATACCACCTTGGAAACTACAGTAGATATTTATTCCAAAAAGTAGAATTGTTGGATTCCACTTTGGATTGCTGTGAATCTACTGTGGATTGCTTTGACTTTACCAAACAATATCAAATTGTTTTCCCAAGCGCTTATTCCAGTTTATACCCAGCAAGGAGTTCCACTGTTCCACAAACTTGCCATCCCTTGATGTTTTCATTTGTATTCACCTCTTGGGTGTAAAATAATCACTCCTGCCTTTAATTTGCATCCTCATGGTCTGACTCAATGGAGCAATCATGTCTTTGTGCGTGTGTGTCAGGCATGTGTTTTATGTGTTTATCCTATGTCCCATAGGTTCATTCCTTTTGCCAATTTTTTTTTCCCCATGTGTAGGCCTTCTTTATAGATTGTGGCTATCCTTTATAGGTTAGTAAGAGGACACACATTTTCCTGGACTTCTTCAGTTTTGTTCCACCACTGTAACTAGGGTGCTGCCTTCTTTATCTTTACTATGACATCTGCCTCCCATGCACAGGAAGGGAAGGGAAAGGGGGAGCACACCTTTCGAGGCTATGACCTGGAAGTTGCTGTCCTACTTCTGCCCACATCCTGTTGTCCTGTTGGTCTCCGTGGGTAAACCACGCTGCAAAGGAGGCCGGAGGTGTAGTCTGTATTCCACACAGGCCTTTACCCAACTAAAAATTGAAAGAGAATGGATTCAGAGACCACTGATGGGCTGAAAGACTTTGAAAGATTTAGCCCTTGAGAAGAGAATAAAGAAATACGATTGTCTTCAAATAAATTCTCGCAATAAACCTTTTTCTGATAAATACTACTAATACCCTTCGTATCATTAAAACTTCACTTACAAGCCGGGCGCGGTGGCTCACGCCTGTAATCCCAGCACTTAGGGAGGCTGAGACAGGAGAATCATGAGTTCAAAGCCAGCCTCAGCAAGGGCAAGGCTCTAAGCAACTCAGTGAGACCCTGTCTCTACATAAAACACAAAATAGGGCTTAGGGATGTGGCTTAGTGGTTGAGTGCCCCTGAGTTCAATCCCTGGCACTTAAAAAAAACAAAAACAAAAAAACTTCACTTACAGAGCTCTTAATATTATAATTTCCCAAACCTATTTGCATTTTTACTTCAGAAATGTGTTTATAATTATCAAAGAAAATATAAAGAAGAAATAATAGGAAATAAGCTGGGTCTAGTGGTACACACCTGTAATCCCAGTGGCTCAGGAGGCTGAAGCAGGAGGATCTTAGTGAGACTGTGTCTCAAAATAAAAAATAAAAAGGACTGGGAATGTGGCTCAGTGGCTAAGCACCCCTGAGTTCAATCCCTGGTATCCAAAAAAAGGAAATAAAATGACTGTGTAGAAGCTGAAATTTATGATACATTTATTAAGCTAATTCACCAAGGGGAAAAAGGGTTGTTTGTTACTTTTTTGTAAACTGTTGCAGAAGACAGACTCTCCTTCCCTGAAAAAGGCCTCCAACTTTTCTTTTTTAATCAAGTTCATGTTCATTTTAATCTAAAGCATACAAGTTAGAGGATTCAGTTTTAAGCTGGTGGATGTGGAAGTTTTATGCATTTAAGATCCTGTCTGTCTCCTCTCTCTCTTTCTGCATTAGTTAATGGCATGCACCTCTGATTTCCCCAGGTATGGCGTAAGTCCTGAGAAC
This sequence comes from Geosciurus inauris, assembly GCA_004024805.1. Lineage (NCBI taxonomy): Eukaryota > Metazoa > Chordata > Mammalia > Rodentia > Sciuridae > Geosciurus > Geosciurus inauris. The sequence goes on along the minus strand of PVHX01025510.1, from coordinate 19,370 downwards.
ATTATCCTCTACGGTCAGAGCATTGGGACTGTCCCCACGGTAGACTTGGCCTCACGGTATGAGTGTGCCGCCGTCATTCTTCACTCCCCTCTGATGTCTGGTCTGCGTGTGGCTTTTCCGGATACTAGGAAAACCTACTGCTTTGATGCGTTCCCCAGGTGAGCTCACATTATTAGTACAAGTTCACATCTGATGCCGCTGTTAACTGTGCAACTTCCAGGTACTTACTAAATACATCCACACATCAGGCCCTGTGCTGGAGATGTGAGGCAAATATGACACATATACCATAGAGAGACTTCAGCCTCTAGGACCTGCCTCATTTATTAAAATCTCTCAGAGGATGTATAAGCACCTTGAATGTGCTGATGCCTAGGATTAACAGATAAAGTTGTACCACATAAAATAAAAATAGCACACACATATCCCCAAAGGAGTTAAGCATTTGTTCATTTGGAGGGAGCCACATGCAGAACAGGTGATTTGAAGCAATTAGCAGTCGTATGGACACTCAAATAAAATGACAAGTAAACTCAAGGTTGAAATTTCTCTTGCTTTTCCAATCAGATAGTACAGGTAAAGGAAAGGTGACATGCTTGGTTAATCTTTGTAAATAGAATTAAAAGTTTGGGCTGAGAGCTGTGGCACATGCTGTAATCCCAGGAAGTCAAGGCAGGAGAATCACAAGTTCAAGGCCAGCCTCAGCAATTTCGCAAGATCCTGTCTCAAAATAAAAGGGCTAGGGATGTAACTCAGTGGTAGAGCCCTTGCCTAGCATGCATGAGGCCCTGGGTTCAGTCCTCAATTCCCCCCACCCCCCAAGAAAAGAATGAATTACTTGCAAGCCAGGTTTTGATCTGCGGTAACTGGCCCCAGAGATGGTAAAACCACCTGCCACTCTGCTCTTCCATTTTTAGCAGGAGTCCTTGTCCTTCAGAGATGCACTCACCAGAGGAGGTATAAGAACAAGAGCCCACAGCCCTCCTGGGGCCTTCCCTGCCAGTCTGTTTAGAGGTGGCAGAGCACCTGCTAACCTAACCCCTGCTGTTTTCTAGTTCCTACTGATAGGAGGAAAAAGATACTGTAAACACAAAAGCAGTAAGCACATTGGTTCTTGAATACCTGTTTGAAAATTTCCATTTTATTTTTAAACCTGAATTGAGGTTTAAAAAAACCTCAGTATTTTTAATAGAACATATTTGCCCCCTAAACTGGTGTTCACAGTATGTTGCTAAAGCATCCTGAGATTGTTACAGCACACTGGCCAACGCATACTGCCATTTTATAGGAACAGTCTCAGCAGAAATAATACAGTTTCAGAATTTTGATTGCTGACAGTCTATTGCTGCGTGCGAATGGGCGTTATTTGGCTGCATGAACATATGCTGCACAGGCTGTCTGGTCTCACAGGAGGAACCCACTGTTCACACCTTGGGTGAACTTAAGTTCTTTGCAATTTACCCCAGGAGTTAGTGAAACTCAGCCTCATGGGAAAGTGGATTTCTAGTAGTGTGGCCAGGAATGCTAAGTAGGGCTAATGTGTGTCTCAGGCATGGCCTTATTTGTGCTGAATTGGTAATGAGTGGCCAGTTTGTTAAAAGACAGATATTTCCACATGTTTATGGAAATATCTTGTTGGATATTTGTTGCCAGGAGTTACCCTGGCAACAAAACGAATAGGTTTTTTTTCTTGGCTGCTAAATTAGCCTATACCTTAAAGTGCAGCCAGGATAACTAATTGCAACTTATTAATTAATAACAAATCAACAAATTAGACTGAGTTTTTCTGTTTCACCAGACATCAGACTCAGTTTTATGTTCATTTTTCTTTTCAGTCATCACAACAGCCTTAAGTTGACCCAGTTCCTGTACTCATTTTGCAGATCAAGAAATTGAAGTTTAAAGAGTTTAAGTAATTTGCTTACTTAAGGCTGGTGATTGGAGACAACAAAAAGAGGCCATTTCTCGTACTCAGTGCTGTAAATTATTAATATGATAGATTTCAAACCACTAATGGTTGCATGAACTTTCATCATTAATTGAATTTGGTAAACATTTTCTTCCAGTGTCCACTTCTACCCGATGGCAGAATTATTTGTTTATGTTCGTTCCTTTCCTCAAAAGATGATACTTTCACATTTCCTATTAGTATTACAAAAATAAAATAAAAAATAACCAGATATGGTGGCACACACCTGTAATCCAGCTACTCAAGAGGCTGAGGCAGGAGGATTGCAAGTTCCAGGCCAGCCAGGGCAACTTAGTGAGACCTTGTCTCAAAACAAAAAGAAAAAGGAATAAGGATGTAACTTAGTGGTAGACCATGGCTGGGTTCAATTCTTAATACTGTATTAATGAATTAGTTAATTAATTAAAGTAAAGGGGTCCTGATCATTATTTCATTTGTAGTTTATTTTCTTTCATCTCTTTTACATTTAGGCTGACAGCATGGCATTGAACTTGCAGTACATTGTTCAGACAGTAGAGATTCCTCTAAATAGTGCAGCATGGGGCATAGTCCCAGGGCCATTGTAATTACTAAGTAAATATCTTTTATTTATTTATTTATTTACTTACTTACTTACTTACTTATTTATTTATTTTTGTGGGTGCTGGGGATTGAGCCCAGGGCCTTATGCGTGCGAGGCAAGCATTCTACCAGTTAAGCTATATTCCCAGCCATTAAATGTCTTTTTAATTGAGTATAGTTGAACTCTCTTCGAGGAGGTCACTTTTAAATTTAATATAGAGGGAAAGTAGGTTTTCAAATAAGATTCCTAATATGTACAATTAAATACTGCCACTGAGGCTCTGATCTTTGCAAATTACATAGCTGATGAGCTTTTGCAATCTTTCTGGGGTGCCTTGAAGTGGTTGGGAGCTTCGTGACTTGTTAATAAAGACTGTGACAGTTGTTTGTAGACTTTCGGAATGTGTAATTGACGTTCGAACTCTTAATTATCTCTACAGCTTCATGCCTGTTATTTAATAAGCTCTTTGAGCCTCAGTTCCCTCCTTAATAAATTAGAGATGGTCACTCCTCTCTCATCATGTTTCATTGGGGATTAAATGAGATTTGTGTATAAAGTGCAAAACACTCAGCTATGGTAAATGTGTAATAAATGTTAGCTGTCACTTTTAACAAGACTTCCACAGGATCTCATGAAAATAGAAGATTAGTAGAGGAGAGGTAGGGGATCAAGGAGAAAGAAACAGAAGAAATTGAGGAATGAAAGTGATCCAATTATACAATATGCAGGTATGAAAGTATCACAATGAATCCCATCTTTATGTATAATGATGATGCAGCCATTAAAATATATATCTCAGTGACTCAGAAGGCTGAGGCAGAGGATCACAAGTTTGAGGCCAGCCTGGGCACCCAAGTGAGACCTTGTTTCCCAAAAAAGGGGGGAGGGGGTGGGAATGTAGCTCAGTGTAAAGCGCCCTTTAGGTTCAATCCCCAGTGCAAAAATATATATTTATTTACATTTACATAAATAGAAAGGAGACTGTAAGAGGAAGGGAATCGGGGGAGGGAGATGAGAAAGAAAGAGAAGGTACTGGGGAATGGATTGGGGCAACTTATATACATATATAAATATGTCACAGTGAGCCCCACTGTTATATATATAATGCACAAATAAAAACATTTTTAAAAAAGACTCCCACAAATAGTACCAATTCTTATCCTTATATAACTTTGATAAGTCTAGGACATGGAAAGAGAAGTAAAAATAAGATGGTCTTTGGCAGGAGAACAAATTGGAGAGAGATTCATTACTCTTCATTTATTCATAGGTTAAATGAATGTTATCCCCATCAGAGAAGCCCCCCAGATTCCCAGCCCAACAAACACCTGCAGTCCTCCTTAAGCTATACTTCAGAGCCCAAAGCACATTCCTTTTGAAGATCCTTAAATAGTCATCCTTTGAGAATACATTTGATTTGTATAAATACTCACAAGTTATTTAGTCACATCTAAATCATGTTAAGCTTTCAGGCTGAACAGTATAATTTTTTTTTTGGTACCGGGGATTGAACTCAGGGGCATTCGACCACTGAGCCACATCCCCAGCCCTATTTTGTATTTTATATAGAGACAGTGTCTCACTGAGTTGCTTAGCGCCTCATCATTGCTGAGGCTGGCTTTGAATTCGCAATTCTCCTGTCTCAGCCTCCCCCATAAGTGCTGGGATTACAGGCTTACGTCACCATGCCTGGCTGCTGAATAGTATAATTTTTATCGAAAACTTAGCACTTATGAAATGTGGTTCACATCTTGATAATCAGTTCTCTTTAAAAGGTTTCTAAGAACTTGAGTGGCAGTGGATCGAGTGTCCATCTTTCCAGGGAGATATTGATTCAGATATGTCAATTGCTGGTCTGTTTATTTTTTAAAATCCCCTCTGACAACCTGAATATATCAAAAATATTAGTTACTGGCTTGTTGGTCTGATGCTTTTAGGAGTTCTGTTTTTGATAAAATACTTTAACAAAAACACAATGGCTAAATACAATGTGGTGTTCTTGATTGGATCCTGGAACAGAAAAGAGGCATTAGTAGAAAAACTAGTGAAATTCACGTAAGTCTGAAGTTTTTAGTTAATGCTAATGTATCCAAATTAGTTTCTTAGTTTTTTTTTTGTTTTTTTTTTGTTTTTTTTTGTGGTACTGGGGATTGAACTCAGGGGTACTCGACCACTGAGCCACATCCCCAGCCCTATTTTGTGTTTTATGTAGAGACAGGGTCTTGCTGAGTTGCTTAGCGCCTCGCCATTGCTGAGGCTGGCTTTGAACTCGCTATTCTCCTGTCTCAGCCTCCCTAAGTGCTGGGATTACAGGCTTGAGCCACCGCGCCCGGCTTCAGTTTCTTAGTTTTGACAAATGTACCATGGCAATGTATGGCTTTAACCTTATAGGAAAGGAATCAAGAATATGTAGAAATCCTGTATTACCATTACACCTTTCCTGTATATCCAAAATGAAGTTATATAAAAAAAAAAAGAAAAAATTAAAAACTAGAAAAATGACAGGGAGAGCCAAACCATCAAAGTGTGTCCATGTAGGTTCATCAGCTGTAACAGTTGGACCACTCTGGTAGAGGATGTTGGTAACGGAGAAGGCCATGCATGTCTTGGGCCTGAGGGTACATGGGAGTCTTTGCACCTTCCTCTCATTTTTGCTGTGAAACTAAAACTGCTCTTAAAAAAAAAAAAAGTCTAATTGAAAAATCCCATTGTTAACTTCCTCATCTGTGGTGACATGTGTATCTGTGAGTATAACTAAAAGGAGCCCATTTCTCCCCTTCCCCTCTGTTTTGCAGCATTGACAAGATATCTAAAGTCACATCTCCTGTGTTGGTCATTCATGGTACAGAGGACGAGGTCATCGACTTCTCCCATGGCCTGGCGATGTATGAGCGCTGTCCCCGAGCCGTGGAGCCCCTCTGGGTTGAGGGAGCTGGGCATAATGACATAGAGCTTTATGCACAATACCTGGAAAGACTAAAACAGTTCATATCTCACGAACTTCCTAATTCCTGAAGACAACAACATGATCTTACCTCATTTACTGTGAACAGAAGAGTCCTCTGTTTTGCACATGCTTTAACTGAATAGCTAACTGGCCCATAACCACAAAGAAGTGCCCACCTTTAGGGTGCTCTGATCAAAGAGGTGAACAGACCTCAGTCTTTTGTATTGAGAGGTTGTTCTACTCAATTCCCACAACACGTTAAACTGAGCAGCCGTGATTCCCAGCTTCGTTACCTACAGGAATGGGAATGAGAGCTGAGTGTGGGGACCATTTTCTAGTGCTGTATAAAGTGTGTTCTCATCTGTTTTGCGCCCTTGCCCATCATTTCTGATTCATTGATGCAGGACTCAGCCCTCTCTTCCCCAATGTGCTCAACATTGACATGCGGCTTTTTCTCAGCCACTGGATTCACCCATTTGTGAAGCTGTGATGGTGTAACTGGAAAACCACTGTGGTGGCAATCCTTTTATTAATTTTTGTTAATGTGCCGATCTTTCCCCAAACACATGAGTTGAAGGGTGATTTACTGGAACTATCACAAGCAGCTTCATCAACTGTAACAATATAAATATAACTGGAAAATTCTTAAGCAAATGAAACTGGGGGTTTTTTTAAGAGTAAATTTATTACTAGCCAACAGAGTTTTAATATTTTGATTGTCCGGTTGGTCTATCAAAGAGCCTGGCCAACTTTCCTTCTGTAAAGTCCTCCTAATAGGCTTTTTTAAAGTATTGTACATATTTGCAATTACATTGTGCATAGATTCTTAATGGGTAGTTTTCTTTTGTCAGGCTACAACAACAAATTGCAAATTCCTTGTTTGTAATGTAAATGATTGAATACATTTTGTTAGTATGTTTTTATTCCTATGTTTTGCTATTAAAAATTTTTATAACATTTCCAAGACAAAAATTCCAAGTTTATGCTTTAAAGAATTTATGTAATTAAAATTTCACTAAACTAATCTTTTTAGTTTAGGAGTTGTTTGGGTTTTGACACTGGAGTTGCGCCAAATAAGCATCAGAAATGGAAGATGCTTAAGATTGCTACACTACTTGTATTGGTTAGGGGTTTGGGTTTAGGGGTCCTTTGTTTTATTTTTATTTTTCTTTTCAAATTTAAAAGCCTTAAATGTACTGTAAGCCTCAGATCGTTGTTCAACTGGATTGCGGTTGATTGCCAGTTTGTGTACTGTTGCTTGGATGCAGCACAGTGGTTGGTAATGGAATAAAGGATGCATGGATCAGAATGTGTAGGCTTGTGCAGTTTTTTCCTTTCTCTCTCCATCAAAGAAAATAGTCAGAAAACATTTTGTCTTACTTTGAGAAGAAATCAGTGGGCTACATCACTGTCTTTCTCAAGGTATATGCTTTTCCTCTATAAAACACCTTAGATATCCTGGCCTACTGGCACATGCCTATAATTCCAGTAACTCAGGGGGCTGAGACAAGAGGATTTTGAATTCAAGGGTAATATCAGCAACTTAGCAAGTCCCCATCTCAAAAATAAAAGGGAGGAAGGTGGTACTGGGTATGTGGCTCAGTGGTAGAATGCCTCTGGGTTCAATCCCTATTATTGCAAATAATAATTATAAATAAAGTAATAAAAAGATCTTATGAAGCCAAGCCCTTGTCCTGGAGCTGTGGAATGGCAGCCCAGGTGGGCTGGAGTGAAGGCAGCAAGCACAGGGCCTCAGCCTTTTCCAACCCCTGATTATCATAAATTTGGACCAATAGCATTCACCCAGGTGCTATATAAACCCCTAGATTAGCACAGCAGCAACTCATTTTGGATCCCCTCTTGACCTGTTGAAGTTCTGTTTCTATTCATATTTGAATAAATTCTGTTCTTACCCTGACTCATCCTGGTCTGTGGATTTCATTCTTCAAATTTGGGAGACAAGAATCAGAAAGAAAGCTGGGTGCAGTGGCACATGCCTGTAATCCCAGCACTTTGGGAGGCTGAGACAGGAGAATCGCGAATTCAAAGGCAGCCTCAGCAAAAGCGAGGTGCTAAGCAACTCAGTGAGACCCTGTCTACATAAAACACAAAATAGGGCTGGGGATGTGGCTCAGTGGTTGAGTACCCCTGAGTTCAATCCTCAGTACCAGAAAAAAAAAAAAAAAACCACCCAGAAAGAAGAAACTGGCAGTGGCTACTGGGGTCTGCTGCAATACTAGAGGGTACAGACCACCATTAAGAGCTGCAGTATGTTTCTCAGTTTAGAAGCCTGCAGTTTATGCAGACCTCACCCTGCAGTGGAAGCAAGAAACGCCAGTTTCACTTAGACACTTTTGGGAAGCAACCAAGTTTATAAAACGTAAAGTGCAGATGATAGCTTAAAGTATGCAGCGTATTTGAACTACATAAAAGGAAAATAATCTCTGTAACCCAGCTAGGTGGGAGCAAAGTGCTAGTTTCTTTGCGAAGTCTGAGACAGGGCTATTTAACAGGGTCTTTTCAGTCTTGTGACCACTCGACCAGGAAAAGAACCACTGAGGGATGCTAGTTTTAACTGTTTGAACACCCTTCCCTGAGTGTACATTTAGAGGAAATGGCACTGGATGCAGTGGTGCACACCCCTAATCGCAGCTACTGTGGAAGCTGAGGCAGGAGGAACACAAGTTCAAGGCCAGCCTGGGCAACTTAGTGAGACCCTGTCTCAAAAAAGTAATAAGGGTCAGGGATATAGCTCAGTGGTAAAGCTTACCTAGGGTCACTCCCCAATACCAAAAAAGGAAATAGTGTGGAGAAGAAGGTGGGAGGATAGGAGTGTGTACATGTGAATATGTGCACACATGCACCTGGAGGCTGCTTCCTAGTCTTAAATTGGTACCTGTGATGGGGAGCCTTAGAAGGATGAAATGACTTCCCCAAGAGGGAATCAGCAAAGCTCCAGAGATGATGCCTGTCCCGAAAGTTCGAGACTTCTAGAGAGGAAAGAAGCACCTTTGGGGCTAGAGAGCAGCTAATCCAAGATTGCCAAAGCCCTGATTCTGATCCTCTTGTAAGTGCCTTGAATCTTCTGTAACCATTTTCCCTCTTTTTTCCTCTCTCCCAATTTTATCTGCCAGATTTCAGAAATGATAATGAGTTGACAGTGAAAGAAATAGTGGCAGAGACTTTTCACTTCATTGCATGGTTTATATCCATTTGAAGCAGCTCATGTTCAGGATTGTGACACAGGAATGGCATTCCTCCGAGTAGGCATATGTGGTAACTAGGAACCCAAGAAGAGAGCCTTAGGGGACTCTAAAGAGGCAGCAAGCTCCTTTGAGTGCTATTGTTCCCATCTAGACCTAGACTGGATTCATACTTGGTTTTTAGGAGGTAAGGAAGTTTCTTCACTCTGGATGTCTTAGAATTTCTTTCTGTTTAGTCAAGAAAGAAAACAATGGCTGCATGAAATCCTTTTTGAGTATAAAGAAGGTATATTATTTCTAATAGGAAATCATGTTCTACACTTGTGAAAAATCCTTTCATAAATACTTTTTTTTTGCTGGGGGTACCAGGATTGAACCCAGGGGCACTTAACCACTGAGCCACATCTCTAGCCACTTTTGGTATTTAGAGACAGGGTTTCATTGAGTTGCTTAGTGCCTCACTAAATTGCTGAGGCTGGTTTTGAACTCACAATCCTCTTGCCTCAGCCTCCCCAGCCACTGGGATTATAGGTGTGCACTACCATGCTATAAATACTCTTAAAGGGCCTAGAAATAATGTTCAGAGCAGGATATTATGACCATATTATCTTCATTCTGCTGATCACTACTTTATGAGCTCTGAAATTAAGCAAAGTAATGCAAATATGGATCAATTATTATCACAGAAAATTTCAAATCCAGGCTAGTAGTGTGTAGCTCAGTGGTAGAGCACTTGCCTGCCATATACAAGGCCTTGGGTTCAAACCCCAGCACCACCAAAAACAAAAAGAAATGAAAACATTTGACCATAAAAAAGAAAAGTACCCAGTGATTCAACCCAGGAGGTGCTTAACCACTACCACTGAGTCACATCCCTAGCCCTTTTTTTATATTTTATTTTGAGACAGGGTAACGTCAAGTTGCTTAGGGCCTCCCTGAGTTGCTGAGGCTGGCTTTGAACTACCAATCCTCCTGCCTCAGCCTCCTGAGCCACTGGGATTACAGGCATGCACCACCATGCCTGGCATGATGCTGTTTAAAAAAAAATTTAGTTTCTTTTAAATAACTCATGTATAAAAGTGAATTTTTTTCCTGAAAGGACACCAGGGTGACATTTTCTCAAATCATAAACATTTTTCTTTTTTCATACTTTGTTAAGATTAGATTACATATTTACCTTTGGGATCAATAGATGACCCTGTACTATTCTGATAATTGGATTTTCTCACACTTACCTGCTATATAAAGACCACTTGAAGTAAAGAAAGGATAAAGAATGTAGGGTCAAAGAAGGCAGTCGCTCCATACAGCAAAGGGTGCCCAAGAAATAGACTGAAGTCATAAAATTAAGTCCAAATTCCAGTTTGTCACCTACTCTGCAATTTTAAGCACATGACTTAACCTTTCAGAGCCCTGTTTTCTCATTTGTAAGATGTGATTGCCAGAAGTAAATTCTTTCCAAAAAACAGGACTTCAATAAATACTTTCTAAATTAAAAAAAAAAAAGTACCATTTTTTTCCCCCCAGAACATGTCTTGTACATGATGTGTTAAGATTATTTTTGGATACTTAATGTATTTATTTTCCACATCTTGCCCAGAGCTCACCTAGCTAGATAGGTGCTGTGGCAGAAAGGTAGGCAAGCGGCTATGGGATAAGGAAGCCTGGCCTGGACTTGGCTTTACTTCCTTTTCAGCCAAGGCCTTGTGACCCCTGCTTGGGCCTCAAGTGTGAAGTAAGGAGTACATTTCATCTGCAATTCTTTTTTTTGTGTGGTGTTTTATATATATAAGTAAAAGTTGCCTTTACAACTTCTTTTAGGTTTACAGTCCAATGACATTAAGCACATTTATGTTGCTGAGCAACCATCACCAACCATCCATCTCCAGGAATCTTTTCATCATCCCAAACTGAAACTCTATATCCATTAAATAATAACTCTCCCTTCTCCCCTAACCCTAGCCCTTGGCACTTAACTTTTTCCCTTCCACATCTGTGAATTTGACCACTCTAGGGGCCTCATATAAGTGCAGTCATAAAGTATTTGTCCTTTTGTGACTGGTTTCTTTCACTTAGCATATTGTCCTCAAGGTTCATTCATGTAGCATGTGACAGGATTCTGTTCCGCTTTAAGGCTGAATGATTTTCCATTGTATAAATAGACCACATTTTCTTTATCCATTAATCCACTGATGCACATTGGAGTTGTTTCCACCTTTTGGCTATTGTGACCAAGACTGCTGTGCACTCATGTGTACAAATATTTGAGTCCTTGCTTTCAGTTCTTTTGTGTGTATACCTAGAAGTGCAATTGTTGAATATTTGAGGAGTTCCATAGACCATCTGCAGTTCTCTGTTTGTTTGTTTGTTTTTGGTACTGGGGATTGAATTCAGTGGCACTCTACCACTGAGCTTCATCCCCAGTCCTTTTTATTTTTGGTTTTGAGACAGGATCATGCTAAGTTCCCCTAGGCTGGCCTTGAACTCATGGTCCTCCTATCTCAGCCTCCCAAGTAGCTGGAATTACAGGGGTGCACCACTGTGCTGGCCTTGTTCCGCAATTATTTTTTATTTTTATTTTTTGGTACCCGGGATTGAATTCAGGGGCACGCGACCACTAAGCCACATCCCCAGCCCTATTTTGTGTTTTATGTAGAGACAGGGTCTCACTGAGTTGCTTAGCACCTCGCCATTGCTGAGGCTGGCTTTGAACTCGCGATTCTCCTGTCTCAGCCTCCCTAAGTGCTGGGATTACAGGCTTGCGCCACTGCGCCCGGCTTTGTTCTGCAATTTTTAACAAGAGTCTTGGGATCTATGACCACTTTGAAATTGCATGCCATATTTTGGGTGTATGTACCTATGGGCATTATTCTGGGAAGAAGATCCACTGTTTCAGCAGAAGTTATCATTATTCTGAAAAATTAAGAACACAGAGCTAGAGGGTATTTGCAGACTCTTAATAAAACCAGTATGTTCAAATTCGGAGAACTGAGCACATGCTATGGAGAGGTTAAGGAGCCTGGGTTTATGTTACAACTGATCCCGGGGAGAGAGAGAGAGCTTTGCTAGGACTCTGCATATGAGGAGGAGGTGCCTGGATATACCAGGGTTGAATGCTGAAACACTTACAGGCCCAGAGGGGACAAGAGAGTAGGAAGGGTCCAGGATGCTGTGGCAATAGTTTGACTGGTAGTTCTTGTACCATAGTAACCGTGTGACCTTGGGCAAATCTTTTAACTGCTCTTGGCTTGTTCCTTATCTCTAAAATGGTAACAATACCTACCACACAATCAAGAGAGGATCAAATGAAATTCTGTACATAGAAATGTACAAAAAGATGATGAGGATTTGGACCCACTAATTAAATTGATGGCCAAAATCTGGGTTTAGAACAAAACAGAAAATACTTTGGAAACTCCAGAGTAAGACAGTGCCAGTGCCCTTGTTACATTGTTACTTAATCATTACTCTGCTGTTAAATGGTTTACCATTAGATGGGTCTTGGCTTGTTCATAACTGGCCCTGTCTGGCTCCATCTGGGTGTGGGTGGAGATAGGCCCAAGGCTTCCAAACCCGCAGAGATGTTGTCTCCCGCCTGAATTCCCTCAGGCTTCCCTTCTCCAGTCTTCTAGGTGGCCCTTGTTGGGTCTGTGTGGCATATGCGGCTCCTGAGCCCACCCAACACTTCTCAAGATGGGACCTGGCGTGGAGCCAGGGTCTTTGGAATAAGAGACCCAAGTGAGTAGAGAGAATCCATTGCTGATCTCAGCAACAGCTGAAAGAGCCAGCTCAGAAAAGAGCAAAGGATTCTAGTGAAATGTAAGTTACATTTGAGGACACAGAAGAACTTACATTAAAAATGTTCTTCAAATTTTTAAAAATTTTAACTTTCACTATTTCATCCAAACCAGTGGATAAAAAAACCACATAGTTGTTTAACTGGGGAAAATGAATACCTCTAGTTCCACTATTGTACTTAAAAAATAGAATATTACCAAGACCTTAGAAACCTACTTTCTGCTCCATTTTTCCCCAATCGTATTCTTTCCTCTCTAATACCAGAGTAAACACTTTTCTGAATTTCCTTTTCGTAATTCTCTTACTTTTTTTTGTAGTAAGAATGTGTGGGATACATATATATATGCCACATATATGTATATGGTATATGTATATATGTGCACATAATCTGTTCTTTAATATTTTCTTTAATATTTTCTATAATCATACTTAAGTATTCTTTATTTGCTTTATCTTTTTACTCAACAGTACAGCATTTAGGTTTAGCCATGTGTCAAGTGTTCCATTAGTGTAACAAAATACCTGAGATACTATTTGTCAGCTTTCTTTTTTTGAGGGGCGGGTACTGGCGATTGAATTCTGGGGCACTTGACCACTGAGCCACATCCCCAGCCCTATTTTGCATTTTATTTAGAGACAGGGTCTCACTGAATTGCTTAGCACCTCGCCATTGCTGAGGCTGGCTTTGAACTTGCGATCCTCCTGTCTCAGCCTCCCTAGCCGCTGAGATTGCAGGTATGTGCTACTGCTCCCGGCTTGTCAGCTCTCTGTTACTGTGACAAAACACATGAGAAAATCCACTTAAAAGGAAGAAAGGTTTATTTTGGCTAATGGTTTCAGGAGTTTCAGTTCACGGTCACTTGGCCTCATTGCTTTTGGGCCTGAGGCAAGGCAATACATTATGGTGGCATTATGTGGCCAAGGGGGCTGTTCACCTCATGGTGTTCAGGAAGCAAAGAGAGAAAGGGGAAAGAGACTGAGTGGGGTCTCAATACCCTCTCCAAGGGCACTCCCACAAAGAGCTGACTTCCAATTACTAGTCCCCACCTCGTTTAGAATCTCCCACTTCCCACATCATGCTAAGGACCAAGCCCTTAACACATAGGCCTTTGGGTAGCATTCTTAATCCAAAATATATAATCAACTTAAAAGAAAAGTTTTATCTGGCTCACAATTTGGGAGGTTTGGGTCTACAATCAGTTGCCCCATTGCTTCTGGGCCTGTGGCCAGGCAGCACATCATGGCAGGAATATGTGGTAGGGCAACCTGCTCCACTCATCATGGCTAGGAAGCAAAGAGAGAGAAGAGGAAGAAACTAGAGCCCCACAGCCCTTTTTGAGGTCACACCCTTGGTGACCTAATCTCCTATTAGGCCCCACCTCCTCAAAGTTTCCACTAATAGCCACAAGTTGAGAATCAAGTTTTTAACACCTGGCCCTTTGGGGGATATTCCAGATGCAACTGTAGCACCATCTTAATCCACATAGCTGTAGTTTATTACATTTGCTGCACTGCAATATTACATGACTATACACCAGTTTATTCAGTTTACTGTTGAAGGGCATTTAGATTGTTTTCCAGGTTTTTGCTGTTAAAGATGATTTTGTATATCTCACGTTGTGAGGAATTTCTGGTTGATGGGTTTTAATCTTGGTGTTGTATCGAGATTTCTAAGAAGCATTTAAAAATAAGGATGCCTGGGTCCCACTCCCAGAGATTTTAATTTAACTGATCTGGGGTTTGGCCTGGACATCTGACTTTTAAAACTCCTCAGATGTTTCTAATGGCATCTAAACCACTGCTGAGGACCACTGATCTAGAAGATCTTTTTTTTTTTTTTTCTTTTTCTTTTATTGTTGTTGCTGTGAATTGACCAGGGGTACTATATCACTGAGCTCCATCCCCAACCCTTTTTGTTTCAAGACAGGGTCTTGTTGAGGCTGGCCTCAAACTTACCATCCTCCTGCTTCAGCCTTCTGAGCTGCTGGGATTACAGCCATGCAGCACTATGCCTAGCAAGATTCTGAATTTCTAGGAAGCTCCTGGGTGATGCTGGTTCATGGCCCCATTTGGAGCAGTGTTAAGTAGTAGAGGATCTGCCTTCAACTTCACTAGGTAGTGTCAAGTCAATTTCCAAATAGTAGCACCCATTTACTCTTCCACAACAGTGGACAGATCTAGTTTTTCATACTTGACATCCTCAGGCTTTGTACATTTTTGCCTATATAGTGGACATAAAATGTTATGTTCTGATCATTCATGAGAATAAGCAACTTTTCAAAAGCATAGGGGTTATTTGTAAGTTCTATATTGTGAGCTGTCTGCATGTGACTTCTCTATCTGATAAGTTTCTGTATGTGCCTTTCTTTTTCAGATTACTTATGTAAACTGAATACTAATCCTTTACCTAGTTTATTTGTATTTACTTTACATGCTATAACTACATTCAATTTCCCCCTTGAATAAAATTTTCTTTATAAATAGGATACTGGGTGACAGCCTGTTCCCTGATTAGGAAGGAACCTTGATAGCTGGATATATGACTCAGTGGTAGGGTGCTTTTCCTAGCATGCACAAATTCTTCTTGTTTTTTTGTTTTTTGTTTTGTTTTTCCAGTGCTAGGAATTGAACTTGGGGATCCTGCATGCTAGGTAAGCACTCTATCACTAAAAACTCTGTTTTCTATTAGAATATAAATTCCAAGAGGATAGGAGCTTTGTTCAATGGTTCATCCCCAGAACCAAACAGCATACTTAAGAGAAACAAATATGTGCAGAATGAATGAGTGGAAAAATGAATGAATTTTATATATCACTCACCTTAATGGAAACTGATTAAAAGAATAGTTAATTAATTAATTAATTAATATATCCCCAATCCTTTTTATTTTTTAAATTTAAAAAAATTTTTTTTTTAGTTATGCATGGACACAGTGTCTTTACTTATTTATTTTTTTATGCGGTGCTGAGAATCGAACCCAGTGCCTCACACATGCGAGGCACGCACTCTGCCACTGAGCCACAACCTCAGCCCCTCCTTTTTATTTTTGAATTTGAGACAGGATCACCTTAAGTTTCTCTAGGCTGGCCTTGAACTCATGATCCTCCTGCCTCAGCCTCCCAAGTAGCTGGAATTACAGGGGTGCCCCACCATGCTGGCCTAGTTCTGCAGTTCTTTTTTTTTTTTTGGTACCAGGGATTGAACTCAGGGGTACTCGACCACTGAGCCACATCCCCAGCCCTATTTTGTGTTTTATGTAGAGACAGGGTCTCACTGAGTTGCTTAGCGCCTCGCTGTTGCTGAGGCTGGCTTTGAACTCGCGATTCTCCTGTCTCAGCCTCCCAAAGTGCAGGGGTTACAGGCGTGCGCCACCCTGCCCAGCTAGTTCTGCAGTTCTTAATAGGAGTCTGGGGATCTATGACCCACTTTGAAATTGCATGCCATATTCTGAATGTCCGCACCTGTGGGCATTTTTCTGGGAAGAAGACCCACTGTTTCACCAGAAGCTATCATTATTCTGAAGGATTAAGAATACAAAGTATAATATGTACTGTAAAAGAAACAGGAAATACACTGAGAACGTGGTTAAGGGCTTCAAATCTTTAGGGCATTGAGAGGATGGGGCATAGTGCTTTGGCATGCATCGGTGGAGTCCTTCACTGGAGCTGGAATTTCAGCCCTACCAGCTCCCAGCTATGTGTCACAGGGATGCTGGTTAACTTGTCTGTGCATCACTTTATTTTTTTCACCTGTCAAATAAGGATGATTTGATACTTACCTTGGAAAATTAATGGGAAGATTATAGGAGCCTAGAACACACTGAACTCTGAACACTATCTATTATCACCTGGAGAAACAGAACATTTTATTCTCTACCGAAAGGATTTTACACAGTAACACATGAATAAGAAGCCTCTTAGAAATGTATGGGGAAATGGCATCATTCACTTGATATGTACTGAGTCTGTACATTTCAGGCCCTAAATCATGCACAGTGATGGCTTTTGTGTTCATAAGAGTATCCCCTGGGTTTTTATTTTTCATGAAGAATTTTCTTTGTAAAATATCATTTTTCTTCAGAAACACAGAAAGCATTTCATTTCTCTTCTACACGTTGACAATAAGTGGCCCCACCTCTGAATGCAGCAACATTGAGTTTATTCTCAGGTTTGTCTTCTGAAAATGGTGTATGCCACCTCCCCTCCACCCTCAGCAAAATGGAGTATCTTAGAAAAACCAGACTGACCTGATATCACCCAGGACTTACAGCCCTTTCCTTTACTATGTGAAGAAAAAATAGTGTTAGTACATATGATAATTTAAAAAAAATTTTTTTTTTTGGTACCAGGGATTGAACTCAGGGGCACTTGACCACTGAGCCACATCCCCAGCCCTATTTTGTGTTTTATGTAGAGACAGGGTCTCACTGAGTTGCTTAGCACCTCGCCATTGCTGAGACTGGCTTTGAACTCGCGATTCTCCTGTCTCAGCCTCCCTAAGTGCTGTTAAAAAAATTTAAATTTTTAACTATGTAATAAATTCACTTTGTTTAAAAATAAAAAATGTGGAAAAAACTGTGAAGGGCCGGACATGGTGGCGCACACCTGTAATCCCAGCACTTAGGGAGGCTGAGACAGAAGAATCGCGAGTTCAAAGCCAGCCTCAGCAATGGCGAGGCGCTAAGCAACTCAGTGAGACCCTGTCTCTAAATAAAACACAAAAAAATAGATCTTGAGGATGTGGCTCAATGGTCGAGTACCCCTGAGTTCAATCCCCGCCCGCCAAAAAAAAAAAAAACCCCGCAAAAAAACCCCAAAAAACTGTGAAGGAAAAGTCAGCCTCCCATTGTCTTCCATCTTCCTAATCCCTTACCAGAGCCAGCCATCAAGCACCAGATGGGCCACAGGAACCATATTTTCAGCTTCTTCTCATCATTCTAGATAATTTCTTATGTATCCACATATAAATGCAAATATATTTTTCCTTTTCCCCATTGCACAAATGGGAGTATTTAATTTTTTATTTTAGTAAGTCATTTACCAAATAATTATGAACTGAAGGTGTAGCTCAGTGGTAGAGCTTTTGCCTAGCATGCACAAGTCCCTGGGTTCAATCCCCAGTACTGAAAAACAAAACAAAAAACAACAACAACAAACCCAAACCTCTTAAACTTTATTCCTTTTTTTCTCCTTTGAGATGGTGTATGCCATCTCAATGAGGGTCTCATTTAGTTACTGAAACTGGTCCCACGTTTGCGATCCTCCTTTCTCAGTCTTCTGAGTCCCTGTGATTAAGGCATGTGCCACTGCACCCAGCTATTATTCCTTTTTTAAAAAACAACTGCCAAGCCGGGCGCGGTGGCTCAGGCCTGTAATCCCAGCGCTTAGGGAGGCTGAGACAGGAGAATCGTGAGTTCAAAGCCAGCCTCAGCAACAGCGAGGTGCTAAGCAACTCAGTGAGACCCTGTCTCTACATAAAACACAAAATAGGGCTGGGGATGTGGCTCAGTGGTCGAGTGCCCTGAGTTCGATCTTCAGTACCAAAAAAAAAAAAAAAAACAAAACAACCAACTGCCAAGTACTGCGTGATATGGATATAAGTTAATTTATTTAATTAGCCCTACTACTAGGCATTTTAGCTATGTCTTTCTTTTTTAAAAAATGATTACAAATAGAACTGCTGCGTGGAGCCCATCTGTAATCCCAGTGGCTTGGGAGGCTGAGGTAGAAGGATCACGAGTTCAAAGCCAATTTAGAGAGGCTCTAAGCAATTTCGGGAGACACTGTCTCTAAATCAAATATAAAAAGGCTGGGGATGTGGCTTAGTGGTTGAGTGTCCCTGGTCAATCCCTTGTACCACTGCCCCCCCACCCCCATAAAAAACCCGAACAAATAGAACTGCTATGTATTACCTGGTATTAATCATTTTACACCATAACATTTGTAGAATAAACTCCCAAAAGTGGAGTTTCTGAGTCAAACGTTATGTATATTTTCATAAATCGTGTACTAATTACATCTTGTACTAATTCAAGCTCCCATTGGTGATCTATGTTAGAGTCTGCTTTTACTATCACTATTCCCCCAGGCAAAGGTGATTTCAAGCTTTTGGATGTTTTCCAATCTGATTGGTATTGCATAGTAGTATTAGTTTGCATTTCTTTGTTAATGGCCAAAGTTGAATGTCTTTTCAAATGTTTAGAAATCTTTTGGTTTAACTAGGTCCGGGTGCACGCCTGTAACCCCAGCATTTTGGGAGGCTGAGACAGGAGAATCGAGAATTCAAAGCCAGTCTCATCAACGACGAGCAGCTCAGTGAGATCCTGTCTCTAAATAAAACACAAAATAGGGCTGGGGATGTGGCTCAGTGGTCCCGTACCCCTGAGTTCAATCCTGGGTACCAAAACAAAACAAAACAAAACAAAAAAATCTTTGGTTCTCCTTTTCTGCTGTTTGTATGTTAGCTTTGTAAGAAATGCTCATTCATGTATTCATCCATTCATAATGTAAATACCAACCCAGCTCTGACTCTTCAGTGTCACCAGGGAAGTTCTGGGGTGGGGTTGAGGGGCTCAAGTCAAGACAAGTGGGGTCCTTGGCGTATGTGACAGAAAGAATTTCAGCATGCACCAGAGACAGAGATTTATTTAGGAATCCAGGTATGCCAGGCGTGGTGGTGTGCACCTGCAATCCCAGCGACTCAGGAGGGTGACGCAGAAGGGTGGCAAGTTCGGACCAGCCTGGGCAATTTAGCGAAACCTATCAGACCTAATGCAAAGGAAAAAAGACTGGGATGTAGCTCAGTTGTAAAACGCCCTTGGGTTCAATTCCCGTTTAAAAAAAAAGGGGAAAACTGACACATTCAAGGAGAATGTGGGCTACCTTCTATCTT
>PVHX01025509.1:0-22269 GCA_004024805.1 Geosciurus inauris | reverse complement strand
GAAGCCACGCCTCCTGGCTACCGCTGCCTCCCGGTGATCCTGTACTCACACATACACGAGCGAAATTCCTGCGTGGGATGTTGAGCTGCAGAATGATGCCAGGAAGCTGGCTGGAAAACGGCACCTCCACCACTTCCAGCTTTGGTCCCTGAGAGCCTAGCGCAGAGTGGACTGTCTAGGCCGCCATCTTGGAACCCTCTGTTTAGTTTCAATAATACTTCAAAGCATGGATTTAAACACGGTTTATTGACCTACTATAGAACATGTGGGTTGTTGCTTCCAAGTTTTAGCAATTATAAATAAAATTGCTATAAACATATTTTATAGGTTTTGTGTGGATATATATTTTCAGTTTCTTTCAATAATTAGCAAGACATGCGATTGCTTGTTTACATGATAAGAAAATATTCAGTTTTTATTAAAATATCAAACTGTCTTTCAACTAGCATAATATTTTGCATTCTCACAAATGAATGAGACATCACATGGCTCTACTTCCTTCCCAGTGCTTGGTGTGGTCAGTGTTCTTGATTTTGGCCATTCTAATAGATGTGTGGTTATATCTTATTGTTTCAATTTGCATTTTCCTGATGACATATGACATGGAACATGTTTTCATATGCTTATTTGCTATTTGTCTTCTTTGATGAGAGATCTTTTTAATGATTTGGCCCACTTTCCTTAATCAGATTTCTTATTGAGTTTTAAGATTTCTTGGTATATCTTAAGTGACAGTCCTATATCTGCTATGACTCACAAATATTTTCTCCCAGCCTATGACTTTTGTTTCTAATTCCTTAACAGTGTCTTTTACAAAGCAAAAAAAAAAAAAAAAAATTAATGAAGTCTATTTTATCACCTTTTTTTTTTTTTTTGGTACCACAGTTTGAACCCAGGGGTGCTTAACCACTGAGCCAAACTTTCATGTTTTATTTGAGCCAGGTTCTCACTAATTTGCTTAGAGTCTCCCTAAGTTGCTGTGGCTATCTTTGAATTTGCAATCCTTCTACCTCAGCCTCTCACACTACTGTGATTACAGGTGTGTGGTAGTGTGCCCAGTGCTATCAATTTTTTTAAAGGAACATTGTCAGACTCAATGGCATCTAGACTTTGTCCTGTATCATCTTTTAAGAGTTTCATATTTTGTGTTTTATATTTAGGTCTATGATTACTTAGGAGTTAATTTTTGTGAAATGTGTGATGTTTTGTCAAAATGTAATGATTGGTATGTGAATTTCTGGTTGTTCTAGCATTACTTGTTGAAAAGCCCATCTCTTCTCCACTGTATTACCTTTGTTACTTTAACAAAGGTCAGTAGATTATATTTATGTGGATATGTTTCTGGGGTAGGACTTATTTTTTCACTTATTTTCTTCACAATTCTAATTGTGTATGAGGAAAGGCTAATTCAGTCTCAGTTTATCTTTGTGACTTAAAGAGGAAGTCATGAGGAATAATTTTTGAATGACATTCTATTTGTTCTAAGTAGGATTTTATAAAGAAGCATGATTTAAAATAAGATTTAGTGTAGCAAAAAGAAAGAAGTGTGGTTGGTAGGATATAAAGAAATGTAAGTGATTAACAGTAAGAATAAAGTAAAAGTGACTTCATTGATGCTTGATTTGGCATGGTTAACTAAACACATCCTAAATGTTTGACTCTTCCTTTTTTTTTATCATGTACTAGCTCAGACTTATTCTTCTTTAAAGGTATTTGAAAATAATTTAATGAGCTACTAGATAATATAATCATTTTAGTCACCATGAACACAGCAAAGAAAATGCCTACTATGTGATTGGTCTCTTGCTACTTAAATCAATGGTGAATTAAGGACTATTAATTGTGATGCTTCCAGTAGTATCAATTGCATTAATAATATCATTTGGAAGGTGAATTATACTCTTTCAGTTTATTTCACATAAAATATTGTTTTCATCTGTTTGAGCTGCCATAACGAAATACCACAGCTTAAATGTGGGATTTTTTTTAAAAGTTCTGGAGGCTGTAGGTCCAAGATCAGGGTGTTGTCAGTGTTGGTTTCTGGTAAGGATAATCTTTCTGGGTAGCAGATGGCCACCTACTCACTGTGTCCTCACATGGCCATTTTGTCTGTGCAAGTGAGAAGTAAAGAGAGTTGGAAGAGACAGGAGCAGAGAGCATGTTCTTTAGTTTCTTTTTTTTTCCTTACAGATTATCAGTCCTATTGGATAAGAAACTCACCTTTTTGACACCATTTAATCTTTAATCCTTAAAGTTCCTGTCTCCAAATTCAGTCATATCAAGGGTTTGTGTTAAGCAGATGGATTTTGGGGGAATACATTCAGTTCATAACAAAAGTCTTATTTGATAATCAGTTTCTATATTTTAAGCTATGAATTTATGTTTTGCATAGTTACATAGCTTTTTGCATTACCAAACAAATATAAACCATTTTCAAAATGTTACATTGCTTACAAAAATATTTCTTAACTTTCACACTTTTATTAATGGTGGAATATATCACAAAGAAAAAGTGTATGAAGACTATAGGTAGCATTTAAATAAAATGCTAATGTGAACACTGTTGTTGCCTTCCTGATTAAGCAAAAGATCTTTAATATTCTTTAGAATTAAAGAATATTAAACATCATTCAAACCAAGGCTTTTGTATCTTTCCTCCCTTCCCCAATCCCATCTCTTCCTTTCCAAAGGTAATTCCTACCCAAAATTTTATAACAATAATTTCTTTTATTTGTATAGGTTTGCTACATCAGTGTGTAGTGTACCATGTATTATTTAATACTGCCTATCCCTAATTTCTATAAATGGAATAAACCTGTGTACATATTTCTGAAACTTTACTTTTTGCTTAACTTGCTTTTGAAATTCATTCTCATCACATGTGTCTTCAGTCATTCACTCTGCTATATAAGTCTACTGCTTGTATGTGTCATAATTTATTATTTATAATGCTGATGAAATTTGAGTTGATTTTGCTGCTACTTTTGTAATAACTTCCCATATGTCTCCTGACATGTGAAAGAGTTCCTCTCAGTCATATGCCTACAAGTTGAATTGCTGGAAAGCAGTGATAAACATGTATAAATTTACCATGACTGCCAAATTGGGTAACCAGTTTGCACATTCAACAGCAGTATATTAAATTAAATATGCAAAATCAAGTCTTTTTGAAGCTCTAATTGCACCTGTGTTGAAACTTCTGTTTCCAGTATTTTAGTACTTTTTATGTTTGATGACTAGGCCGTATTTTAAATCAATTATTAACATCTATCTGAATTCATTTATATTTCCTTCATTTGACTTAAATATACCAAGTGAATCTATCCATTGAATTTCTATTGCCAATTATATACTTATATAAATATATTTTACCTTTTGAAGCTCTATTTGGTTTATTATTTTATTTTAATCTGTCTTCACTTCTACTTTACCACTGTCAGTGTATCTCAAATTTTATCATCCAGAGCCTTCTCAGACATTTTTGTAAGCCTTTTGAGCTTTCTCTTTTGCTCCAAATCATTCATTTCCACTTAATTTTCTTCTTTTATTTGTTTTTAATATGATCTTATAGAAACAATTTGATACTATTTTCCTATGCTAATAATCATCCTTTATTCCCTCTAAATATGTTGTCAACTACCTCTGTTTCCACATTCTCTCTTAAGAATTTCCCATAAGTATTATTATTCAGCAGTTTATTCTATGAAATATTACTCATTACATCAATGCTGACATTTAAAGTCCTTTTGAAAAGTCTTTAAACTATCAGATTTGATTTTGCTAATGTAGACATATAAAAATAGTTGGGTATTCATATATATTAAATTTTAAAGTTTAGAATCCATTAGCCATCCTGCATTCCTGATACAGTACTGAAGTTTGTAGATGTGATTTCACTGAAAAACAAAACAAAAAATCTTCCAAAGTATGTCATTTTCTTTCATGTGTTTATCTAGAAACAACATTATACTTTCCTAACAGTAACCAACACTGGTAAATCTTTGAAAAGTTTGTCATATCCAATTAAATAAATTTGACATGTTATGAGGCAGGCATATGCCCTGCATATAATACCATTTCAAGTAACCAAATATGACATGATGTGATACTGAATTACATTTGCTCCTTTTCTGAGATAGGGAAAATATTCCAACATGGATAACTGCAGTCAGTATGTTATATTTGTGCTAGACATTTAACAAGAAACATCAGTACACTGGCAAAAAAAAAAAAAAAAAAAATAAATCATTCTGGAATTAAAAACATAATTATTTGTTTTTCTCTTCAGGAAATAGAAAAACCTAATACATCTCACCTTCATTGTTTTTCAGTCAGTATAGTTCACAGGTTTGAAACTTAATGAATTAGTATTATTATTATAGTTCAATCAATAAAAATTGCATTAGAATGAATCTTAAAATGTGTAACTCAGCAGTTAATGTGTCAGCATGTTGTTAATTCCAAAATTCACTAATCTGAGATAAAATTATGTCTGAAATTGGATGACAGTTGTTGGCCATGTGAAGTAGCACCATTTTTGGTCAGGACAAATTGTATCTATGGTGAAAATCACTGAGTGTCCAAACACCAAGTAGACATGAAAGCTGTAATAATAGCAGAACCTCAAAATACTCATCTATTGAACTTTGTTTTAGTCAGCTTTGTTACTTCTGTGACCAGAAAAAGTGACCAGAACAATTTTGGAGGAGGAAAAGTTTATTTGACAGTTTCAAAGATCTCAGTTCACAGATGACTAACTCCATTGCTCTGGGCCAGAAGTGAGGAAGAACATAATGATGGAAGAGCGAGGCAGGGGAAAAAGAACTCAGAATATCACATGGGGAAGAAGAGAGGCGCCTCCCCTCATTATAGATGAAATATATATATATGTAACCCCAATGACCCTTCTCCAGCCATTCCCTACCTGCCTATAGCTTCCACTCAATTAATCCTTATCAGAGGATTAATACATTAAGTTAAGACTCTCATTACTCAATCTTTTCACCTCTAAGCTTTCTTGCATTAGTTCACAACATGAGATTTTGGGGGGACATATAATATCTAAACCATAACAAACTAGTTTGCTAGCTTGCTTCTTTACCTATTCATTCATTCACTAGATATCTCATCTATAAAAGTAGCATATTTCAACCAGGTAAATTAATGGAAGGATATTCTTGAATATATATTCCAGTTTTCATAGATTCATATGGAACTGAGTCTGTTTGTCTAATACTCATAGAGTAATGTATACTTTTATGATATTTTCTTTGATTAATTGGACCATTAACAAGTCATGTGTAACATCAGTTATGCTTAAATATAAGACAATATTTTCATATCTATATTACATTTAATATAATGGGGCAGAAATGGCATACTTTTCTCCTAAGTTGAAAACTTTATTAAAATCACATACAATCATATTCATTTTTCTAAGCAAAGGCAATAAGAATCAGTCAATCTTCTTTGTTATGATATGCCAGATAATTACTAAAATTGTTCTATGCACTAGAGCAAACAAATTACTTATTAAAATACTTAAAATTGATTTTCATGATTCTCAAATGCATGTTCACTGTAAACACTAATATTTCTGTCAGGAAACTTAGCATATTTTGCTCTTTGACCAAATTACTGTAGAAAATAGCCATAATAGCTTTAAAGCTCAAAGTTTCCCAGTAGTCAGATCAGATTTAGTTTAGATAGTATCAGTTCTAAGAGGATTATAAAATATGATTCTAGCAAATATTTATGCATGGTAACTAGATGACTAAATAAAAGTTTGAGAAGTAAAATAATTATGATAATATCCATATTTAGGCAACATATCAGGAAATTTTATGGAAAAAATATAATTTTATATATTCAAAATTATATTTGGTGTATTATATACACAAGTAACTTCACATTTTAGAAATATCCCTCATATTTAGATGAGTTGACATAAGATTGAGCTGCCAGTCTCCACTGAGACCTCAAGGGCTGAAACAGGAGACATTTTATATGTCAACATTAGACTAGTGTATCATGACCAGAGATGGACATGTTTATATTAGTCCAGCCCACACTATCCATTCTTGGCATCACTGCATACAATAAATCTTCACCTTCAGAGGCTCTAAAATGCATTATATAGCTTTGCTTTAAAAAAATACTAGCACTGCTTCCTATAAAACAGACCTGCTTATAAAACCTAAATGTTGCAGCAACAGTAGACTTCCTGCCAAATAATGTGTAACCAAGAAAAAAAGTAATTGACTTTACTAAAAATGCAATGATCCTTAGATGAATTGTGCTTGGACACAACATATGAACCTCCTTCTTAAAACACATTTTACCAAGGAAAGTTTGATGAACTGCCTTTATTCTGAGGATTAGAAATGACTATTGTAATATTCAAATAAAAAATTATCTAATATTTAGGAAGTGAAGTTTATTCTGAAGAATTTTAAGGATTCCATCATTTTGGCACCCTCCCTCTGTTTGCATAATTATGTAAAGGTGTGACTGATTCTATGACAAATTCCTACTCCTCTAAGGCTAAGAAATGTCATGAACATTTCCATGATTACAATTAAGTAGAGAAAAGTCCCCTCTGCTATTCTGAGGAACACTTTCCCTCCATCTCATGACCCACCTCTATCACCGGGTTCACTCGAAAAGGGCAGGCTTTCACCAAGTGCTCTATCTTTAGTGCATATCCATTTCTTTTTCAAAAACATCTGCCATTATTATTACTATAGAAACTTGCCTTTGAGGGCTAACATTCAACTGGCTTGACAACAAATGTTGAACATCTTTAATATTGTTCAGTTTTTAGGAACAGTACAGAGTCTACATTTTCAAAAGGAACCAAATTTTTTTAAAAAATACATCCTTCAGAAAGGCATATTTTCATCACTAACCTGCTGGCATTCAACCAGGACAATTCACATGCAAGCATCATCATGACACTGTTCTCAGGTTCAAGACAAGGTTTCTCATAACAGGCAATTACCTAGGAGTGAGACAGTTAAGGAATGATGTTTTAAAATTTTATTCTCTGGCCAGTAGTTATATAGCAAATGTTAAGTATGCCTTTCTGGGATGGTGAGAGAGAATAAAGCTCCTTGAAACATTTTCTAATCATAAGAAGATGATGTCTAGGGCCATACACGTAAATATTGGAAATGATGAAGTGAATTGAAAGATGGTTTTGTCTTTCCCTTTAAAAGCCAACAAACTTTTACAATCCCGTGACCCAAAGATATTTTTAGCTACTCAGAAGGGCTATACTTTTGAGGTATTGAAACTGATGCCTTAAATTACATTAAATTAGTGGGTTCATGTAAAGGGACTCATAGTAGGTCATATATCTTTCCACAACAAATGCTGAAATAATGGTTGATCATAATCCATGATTGATATTTGAGGGCAAAAGGTAGAATGGTAGTTGGTACCTACAATACTCAATATTTTCTTTTCAAGTAAGAGCAATTGACAAGATTTTTGGGTGCTCATGTAAATTTGAGCTTTGAGAATACCTCCTTATCATAATGAAGGCTGATTCTGACACCTTTTAAGAAGGGGAAATGTGAGAGCAAGATCGTTGACAGTTCAGGCACTCACTATCTTATTATAGCAAATGGCATCACTTTATTCAAATAAAAATATTTTATCACTTTTCCTGACTAAACTAATTTAGACTTTTTTTTAAAATAAAGGTGACTGTAAGTGTTAATCTCCGTGATGAATTCAGAGATAATTTGCTACTGAGAATCATCAATCACAAGTAGTAATTTAACTCCATTGGATCTGATGACATTATATCCACTGGTGATTCACTAATAATATTTTAACAAAAGCTGCAAGGCAAGAGTGACCTAAACTAATTAAAGAAGAACAGTTTAAAATAAAAAAGATATTAAGGTACTAGGAAGAAAATACAAGACGTTATGATAGAGTGATTGTTAACGAATTAGGAACTCATGCATTTTATGAAATCTAAACAGAGGTCTTCTACAAGAATTTTGGCAACATGATGATGTATAGATGAAAATTGATGTATTATTGTGTGTGTTCAATTACTTTCTACAGTTAGGTGGAAGTTAGGTAGAGCAAATAGTGGAATCATCAGATAAAATTTTGTCATAGCTGCACCTTTCATGTTTTATATTTGAGAAAGCAACGTGCCCATTTTAATAAATGTCAGTTTCATCATCTCTAAATAAGGGATAATAATGCTTTTCTCATTATATGAAGGTTTCCATGCAGTATATGTCAAAAGTGCTTTATAAAATCAGTTGTTGTTATTATTTGTCTTATTACTATTATTATTACCAGAGCTGTCAATTCTACACTTTGTTCAATACTGCCACACAGGTATCCAGATATTATTATCTCCAAAGGAACTGTTGAAATCATATTATTCCCCATAAATTTTAAAGTAACATCTAAATATTTTCAACTTATGTATAGAGAGTTGAAGTTATAATTTAATATTGATACTGATGGAGTACAAACATTACTATAAGTCAATAACATCATTAATTTAAAATCACAAGAACAAAATGATATATAATAGTATAAATTTTTATATCAGTTAGTTTGCTTCTATGAATGTGCATTCCCATTCTGCAGTACAAATCTATCCTAATGTTATGTGACCTTATGCTTGAAGATCTACTGAACATCTTATCATACTTCTTTAGAAGTATGTAATTTAAAAATTCAAATTTCTCTAAACATAGCCTTTATGCATCTTCTAGATGGGTTTTTATTTTACCTTTACCAGTATTTTGTACTTCTTTGTGTGGCTTCAATTATCACCTGGAGAACTTTTTCTTCTTGACTCATAATAATTATATAAATTAATAAGAATCACTGTGATATTTCCATTCATACATTGTGCTTTGATCATGTCCATCTCTATACCCCCACACTACTCCCACACACCCCTATTATTCTTTAATAATCATTATTCTACTTTTGAGTTGTCATTTTTGTTTTGTTCCTTCTCCACATATGAGAGAGAAGATACAATTACTTGTTAATTCTGTGCCTGGACTATTCTGCTTAACACAATTCCCTCCAGTTTGATTCATTTTGCCACAAATGACAGGATTTCATTTTTTATGGATGAATAATACTCCATTATATGTATGTGTGTATGTGTATGTATCATATTTTCTTTATTCATCTTTTGATATATACCTAGGCTAATTCCATATATTATTTATTGCAAATAGTGTTACAATAAACATGGGTATGCAAGTTTATTATCTTTTGTATGCTGACTTCTTTCCCATTTGATGTATATCCAAGAGTTGGACAACTGGATCATATGGTAGTCTTATTTCCAGTTTTTAGTAGGCCCTCTAAATTATTCTCCAAAGTGACTGTACTAATTTACATTTCCACCAACACCTTCACTGGCATTTATATATTCTTTTGATTATAGCTATTCTAACTAGAGTGAGATGGTACCTCATTGTCCTTTTTCTGAAGGCAGACATGGAGATTTTTTTCATTTATTTATTGGTTGTTTTCTTCTTTTGAGGAGTATCTACTCAGATCACTTTCCCATTTTTGAAACTGGATTACGTGATCTTTTTATTAAGTGTTTTGAGTTCTTTACATATTCTGAATATTAATTCTCTATCAAGTGAATAGCTGGGAAAGATTTTCTCCCATTCTGCAGGCTTTTTCTTCTCTCTGGTGTTTCCTTTACTATGCAGAAAATTTTTAGTTTGATGTCATTCCTTTTGTCAATTGTTGCTGTGTTTCCTCTGCTGTTTTGTAGTTCTCTCCAGAAAATGGTTATCTGTACCAATATCTTGGTTTTTCTCATATATTTTCCTCTAGTAGTTTTAAAGTTTCAAGTCTTACACTAAGGTATTTCATACATTTTGATTCGATTTTTATAGAGAGTGAGAGATAGGGATCAAGTTTCAATCTCTACATGTGGATATCTAATTTTTCCCAGCACTATTAGAGTTGAAAAGGATGCTTTTTATGTGTGTGTTTTTGGTGCCTTTATCAAAAATGTAATAGCTGCAGATGTGTGGAATTTTTTCTGAGCCTTCTTTTCCACTGGACTATGTGTCAGTTTTATGCAAATATCATATGGTTGTGGTTATTATAATTATTATTATTATGGTTGTGGTATGTCTTGAAATCAGGTATTTTGATGCCTCCAGCTTTGTTATTTTTGCTCAATATTACTTTGGACATTCAGGTTCTTTTGTGCTTCCATGTGAAATTTTTGTATTTTCTAGTTCTGTGACAAATGTCATTGATATTTTGAAGGAAATAGTATTGAATTTGTAGATCAATTTGGAAAATATTTACATTTTAACTGTACTAATTCTTCTAAGCTATAAACATAGAAGAATAATATAGTTTAATTCTAGAATATTTCCCAAACGTTCTTATGTCAAAATAGTTAAGATTACAGAATTCTTGGTGATGGACCAAATGCCTTTTCCTTTTTGAGATGGGAATAAACTTTTGGGGCTTGGGGCATAATGCTATGGTCTGAATCTAGAATATCTCTCATTGGAAGGTTTGGTCCCCAGTTGGTGGAACTACTGGGGTTGGTAGAATCTTTAGGAGGTGTGGTCTAGTTGAAGAAAGTATATCATTGGCAGTGTGACTTTGAAAGGTATATTTTGTCTCTGGCCCATTTCTCTGTTTGCTTCCTGGCCACCATGAGGTGAGTAGCTTTACTCTACCACGTCCTTGCACCATGATTTAGCATATCATTGGCCCAGTGTGATGGGGCCAAGTAACCATGGACCAAAAACTATGAAACTGTGAGCCAAAGAAAATATTTCTATCTTTAAGTAAATTTATCAGGTATTTTGTCACAGCAATGAAAAACTGACCAAAAGAGAGTTCTTTCCATCCTTCAGGGTTTTCAGTGTTTTGTGATTTTTATTATAGAGGTCTTTCACTTCCTTAAGTTTTTTCCTATGTTTTGATTTTGTAGTGGCTCTTATGAATATAATTGTTTTAATGATTGCTTTCTCAGAAAACTTATAATTAGTATACAGAAAAGCTATTGTTTTTATGTTGATTTTGTATCCTGCTACTTAATGAATTTAGTTATTATTTCTAATAGTTTTGTGGTGGAGTCTAGGTTTTTCTATGTATATAATCATATGCAAACATATATAATTTTACTTCTCTATTTGTATGCCTATTGTTTCTTTCTCTTGCTTAATTGTTCTGGCTAAAACTTCTAATATTATATTGAATAAGTGTAGTGAGAGTGGACTTGTCTTGTCCCCTTCACTAGTTCATGATCTTACAAGAAATGCTTTCAGATTTTTCCCATTCAATGTGATGTTGACTATAGGGTGTTACAGATTGCCTTTATTATGTTGAAATTTCATCCTTCTATATCTATATTTTTTGGTGGTTTTATTATGAGTGGATTTTGAATTTTAACAGTTCCTTTTGTACATCTTTTGAGATGATTATATTACTTTTATCCCTCATTCTCTTTATGTTTTCTATTACATATGTTGATTTGCATCAAATTAAATAACCCTTGCATCTCTGGATTGAAACAAACTTGACCTTGATCTATATTTTTTTTGAGGGGCTATTGAAATTGATTTGCTAGTATGTTGAGGATTTTAGCATCCAAGTTCATCAGGGGTATTGGCCTATAGCTTTCTTTTTTCACAGTGTCCTTGCCAAGTTTGGGCAGCAAGATATTAGCCTGTTAGAATTAGTTTGCAAGAGTTCTCTCCCTTTCAGTTCTGAGGAATAGTTTGAAAAACATTTATAATGTTTTTATAATAAGTTTTGTTTATAATGTTTTATTTATAATGTTTTTATCATAAGTTCTTTAAACTTATGATGAATTTCAGCTGTTATGCCATTGGTCTTGGGCTTTTCTTTGTTGGAAGACATTTTATGACTGATTCAATCTCATTACTTCTTATTGGTTTATGTGGATTTTTTATATATCTTCTTGCCTCAAATCTGGTAGGCATATGTGTTCCAGAATCTGCCCATTCATTTAGATTTCAATTTCGTCATATATATATTTTCCAAATAAACTCTAATGATCCTTTGAATTTCTGTGGAATCAGTTATGATGTATTTTTTTCAACCTTTAATCTTATTTATTTGGGACTTCTCTCCTGTTTTGATTAATCTAACTAAGGTTTGTTGATTTTGTTTGTCTTTTCAAAGAACTAACTCTTTTAATCCTTTGTATTATTCTTTTAGACTCCATTGCTACTTTGATCTTAGTTATTTCCTTCTTGTAAGTTTGGATTTGCTTTGTTCTTGATTTTCTAAGAACTTTGGATGCACCTTTACATTATTTAAAATTTTATTTTTGATGTAGGCACTCATTTTATAAACTTCTCTCAGTATTTCTTATGCTGTATCCCAGAGGTTTTGATATGTTGTTTTCCATTTTCATTTGTTCCAAGGAGTTTTTAATTGCCTTCCAACTTTATTAGTGACATACTGTTTGCTCAAAAGTGTTTTGTTCAGTCTTCACATATTTGTATGATTTTGTAAAATTTCAAACGTTTTCGGTTTTTTTTTTTTTTCTGTTTCTCTTGTCAGGCAAATTTCTTAATGAAGCAACTGTCCATTGAGCCAGTGAAGTGGAATATCTGTGAAGTACCTAAGATGGGAAAATATACAGGTTTCTGCCCCCAGAGAAGGCCACATTCAGAAAATAGTTCCTTTCTCAAGATGTCTTCTGGTTATAGCACCCTGGGCAGGGACAGTCTCTGAAAAATAAAATTAATTCATTTTCCAAAGCCAGGATACTGTGTAGACTTCACTTTTCTTATCTATTTAGGCTATGAGCTTCTAAGTGTTGGGAACTTTCCAATATCTAGTATTGGCAATATGTGCACTGATCCTGGGACTTGCTTTTTCATCTTTACACCTGCAGATGGGAAATTCCTACCTTCCTGGCTATGGAGTTGGGGCAGCAGCTAATGGGATACAATTGTTGATCTTGACATGCTGTTGTTCTAAGTCTCTAAAGGTTTCCATTTTCCTCCAGTTGAATTCCAGTGTTCTGTAATCGTTCACTTGAGTATTCAGTGATATACTTGTTGCTTTGCTTAATCTTTGTAAAAGAGCACATGAGAGCTGTGTGCCTCTATCTGGCCATCTTGTCAATCTTCTAGACTGATTGATTATAAATTTTAGTTGTATATATATTATTTAAAACAGCAAAATATTTTAAGTTCAATAACTATTATTTTACAAAGTGAAATTCATTTGAAATGCTAATTATTAAGCAAGGTAATTGTTTATGGTTTGCTTGAAACAATTGTGGATATGTTTCTTTATTTTCTCTTCTAAAGATTTTTACACAATCAAGCACTAATGTGAGTATTGAAATAATGATATGCCTTTTTTAAAAAGAGGGTCATTGTTAAAGGGAAAGTGGGAAAGGGAATTTTATTATAAATTTTATTACGTTATTTATTCATGCTGAATATTCAACAATCTTTCCAGTTAATTTTCATCACTGAATCAGATTGTCTCAGCTATAACTGAAATGGGATAATACAATTCAAAAGAGGTTAAATGCAAATAAGAAAATCCAACCAAAGTAGGAACCAATCAGATATGTATGAAGGGAATATTTTTGTGTTTTCAAGAACTTGTAATTCTCTCCAATTCTTAGAGTTTTTTATGTTTCTAAAACATGGAGACATAAAGAGCCACTGTAATTAATAAGAAAATAGTATGTATTGAAAAACCTAAAACATAAGTGCCCTATTAAAGGCCTTAAGGACTTCTGTAGAGAGTTGAAACATTGGTGGATGTAGACTAGAGTCCCAAGAGCAGTCTAAGGCAGAGACATCTGATGACACTGTGTGATGGCCTCTACAATAATCATAAAATTTAATTTTGAATCGCTTATATCTAGTATAGAATATAGTATATCTAATATAGAATCCTTTTATTTGTGTTTTCATTGTTTTTATATAGTATTCTTTGAAATTTCAAGTATTCTTTGAAATCAAGTTTAACCACCTGTGCCAATGAAGCAACAATGATTGGTACTTACAAGAGTTTTCAGAGCTCTTATTTTTTATGCCTTTTGAATCTCAATTAAAGGCACAGTATGCTCTTGAGTGGCTATTGAATTTACATTCATAGATTCCAGAAAGAATAAGAGAATGAGAAATCACCTAAACCAACATTCTCATTTAAAAAAGGATAAAACAGCAAACCTATAGTAGTAAATGCCATTTCCAAGATTACACAGCTGATGGCAAATCCTGTTTTAGAACCTGATGCTGCAGTTCACTGCTGTTTGCCTCTGTCTTAATGCTAGACTGTCAACATCAAAATCAACTGGTAAATTGTTAGGGATGCAAAATTTTAACCCCATTCAAGACTGAATAGATCAGAAACCCTCCATTAGAGAGCCAACAATCTTTGTTTTAACAAATCTTCCAATTAATTATGATATAAAATGACTAAAAACTTATTCTAGTGAGTAGAGATCACATTTAAAAGAATTTGTAGAAATAGCATCAACAAGATACTGGACTAGAGGTGCCAAGCACTTAATTCTGTTATAAGGGTAAGAAAGAAGAAAACTGTATTTTGAGGAGAGGAAGGAAGAACTCTAGAAACTAGTAAAGTGGCAGAGACACTAACAGCATGGAGAGTCCTAAAAGCAGTTTCAGCTTCAACCTTGTCTTACCTGTTATGAGTAGAGAACCCAACACTCTCAGAAAAATGTAGGCAGGAAATTGCCAACAACCCCATCATAGAAGCAGGCTGACTGTCCTAACTGCAGGAAAATTCCATGATCTCCACAGGCTTTAAATCTAATTTGGGGAGATGGCAGTGATTCATACAGCTACCAGTGACCTCAATCCTTGTCACCACGTGTGCTTATTTGGCAATGGGAAATTTCAAAGTTTTCCTGCACAGCCTATTCTTTGGGAACCACAGATGCAAAAAGCCTCAGAATCACTCAAGTGTAAGGATAAGGGTAAGGTCTCATCCACAATCTGCTTTTCTAGGACCCTAAAGTCCCAGGAACACATGTGTTTGATCTTCAGGACCTAGAGAATGTCTTTTCCACATCCTACACATCTAGGATCATGGATACTAATGTAAGGCCAAATGCTACCTGCACATATCCCAAAAGACCTAGGAACTACTTCCTTCACAGTGCAGTCACACTGGAATTTAACTCCTCTTTGTACCCAAAACCCTGGTACTATTTGTATTTGTTCCTTGGTGACTTTAGAAGGTATCATCTGGATCACAGAGATCCACAAATTGGCTACCAGAACTATAAGCTACCAAAAACTGGGAAAACTTCAAGATCTTTCTGTAGGTAACAAAATTTAGGTAGGACTTCCAAGGCACAAGCAACAAAATTAAAAATAAACGGACAGGATTATATTAAATTGAGATTGCATGCTTCTGAACATCAAGTGAAATAATTAAAAGACAACCTAAAGAATGAGTGTGAATATTTGCAAACTATACATCTGACAAGATGTAGAATATGTAAATGATTCAAAAAGCAGAGTATCACATAAACAATCCAATTTGAAAAATGGGCTAATGAACTAACCAGACACTTTTCAAAAGAATAATGATGCCCAACAAATACATGAAAATCTGCTCACTCTCACTAATCATCATGAAAATGCAAATCAAAACCATGAAATATCATCACCCTACTTAGCATGGTTATTACCAAAATTACAAGATGTAATAAATGCTGGAAAGTTTGTAAAGAAAGGGAAACTCTTTTACATTATTGGTGAGCATGTAAATTAATACAGTCATTATGGATATTTCTCAAAAAAAACACAGAACTACCATATGATTCAGCAATTTTACTACTGGATCTATATACAGAGGAGATTAAATAATTATATCAAAAAGATATTTGCCAAAGCCAGCCTCAGCAACCGTGAGGCGCTAAGCAACTCAGTAAGACCCTGTCTCTACATAAAAACACAAAATAGGGCTGGGGATGTGGCTCAGTGGTTGAGTGCCCCTGAGTTCAATCTCTAGAACCTTCCCCCAGAAAAAGATATTTGCATTCCCTGTTTATTATAGCCCTATTCACAATAGCCAAAATAAGAAATCAACTGAGATGCCCTCAGTGGGTGAATGTACAAAGAAACTATGGCATATATACAAGGTGAGATATTATTCAGCTAAAGAAGAAAATAAAATTATGTCATTTGCAGCAACATGGATGGACTTGGAAGTCACTATGTTAAGTGAAATGAGCCAAAAACAGAAAGACAAATGACATATGTTCACACTCATTTGTGAAAACCACTACGAAAGCGTAATAGAAGAATAGAATGAAATAGTAGTCACTAGAGCCTGGTTAGGGCAGAGAGAAAGGGGCTAGGAAGAAATGAAGTAACACAGAATAGAGGAATTAGTTCTGGTTTTTCTATAACACATTAGATTACTATTGACTAAAACCATTATTATATAATTCAAAATAACTAATATAGTATGAAATTGTCAACACATAAAATTGTTAACTTGAAGAGATGGAAATGCTTATTACCCTAATTTGATTGTTACATATTGTTGACATGTATCCAATTACCATAACAACTCCCATAAAGATGTAAAAATATTATGTCTCAATTTATAAAGTTCGGAAAAAAAATGAATTTGTAATAATGTCTAAGAGGCACTTGCTTTGGGTTTACGGAGGTAGCATCTATGCCCTGCCTCTGGGAGGCCACAGGCAGCACCATGTCACAAAGCAAAAGTTGTGCAATGTAGTGTTAAAATCTTGACCTATGAATATTAGTTTCTATGTCTCATTATTTTCAATTTCTTTATTGTTTAGGTAAAAAGATGATTTATTTTGAATTTTAACAGTGATTTTTATATTTATTGAAGATCTTTGTTAAGAAGAAATGATGGAAACAAACAATGATAAGAATGCAAGGAAGCTGCACTCAGCTCCTGACAGGTTACCTCTTCTAAGACGCAACAAGATCATCCTGACCACCAACCCTTGCCAGAAGGAACCACCTTATATATCCAAAAAAGAGAAGCTTCAACAGGTTATTTTACAATGAGAATCTGATCATGTATAATTTCAGTGGTCATGTACAGTTTTAACTTAAGTTTATATTTTTTAAATGTTAAGTATATACCTGATGTTTAAAAGAAAGAAAAAGTGATAATGGTATTGAAGTTCTACAAAGGGATGTTAAGGTAGAATTAAATTTTTCTGTTTTTGGAATAAGTGACATCAGGTGAGTTTGACTATAGAACTCAGTGTCCAAGGAATATGTGTTTACCAGTGAGAGAACAAAATTGAATGTTTTGAGATACAGCTCATTGTTTATGCAAATTATAATAATATCTGCTATTGTAACTATAATCAGATATGTAATCAAAGAGAGAATTTAAATTCTTATTTTCAAATGCTTATTACATTTATAGAATTGTCCTTGTTGCTTAAAGCATTATGTTATAGCATCATTCATAAAATAAGCATAAAATGAGTACACAGAGCAAGGAGACTGATACACTAAATTATATTATTTAGGATGTTAACATATGACATTTGAATGTTTTCTTTTAAACAAAAAGTGTTAATTGTGAAATATGTTCAAATTTAATGAGTACATTTAAATGCCTTTAGGAATTACTGATTTTTGTCCCTTAAAGAGTGAATACATACATATACCTTTCTTATTCCTGTTTTGTTTTTCTAACTACTCAATAAATTTAAGGACACATAAAAGAAAAAATGAATACTGGCTCTTCAGACATCTTTCCCATATGCTTCCAATACACAATTTGGAAGGCAAGAGAGTGGTTGGTAACTAAATTACTAAATATATTTCCTTGCAATAAAAAGAGAAGTGCCTTTGTCGAAATGCTTGGAATTTTCCTATTAAACATGGTGGAATAATTTCTTACCATCTGTAACATTCATTTAGAGAATGTAAACAGTGGTATATTTGCCATCTGTTTGAGAGACATTTTATGATACATTTGAATCTGTCGTTCAATGATATCACCAATTTTATCATCTAAAGATGATGCTTAAAACTATGATCAATTACATTTTTGGTAGCCAGACATACATGCTGTGGAAGTAAACCATCAAAGAGCAATAAAGATGGCCAGTAAAGGCCATAATAGTTCTGTTAACACCAATAAAACAATACAGAATTGCTATTTGAAAGCATTTAACATTTTGTTGAAGGTGAAGAGAAAAATATCTGTGGCATGAGTGGTGCACATCAGCTTTCACCAGGTAGCTATTAAAAAGGTAAATTAAAATCTTAGCCCTTCTCATATCCTTGTAAACATTTTGAAAAATGATACTTGCCACAGTGATTTTCCCCAGGTTCTACAAACTGTGTAATATCACAAGACAATTAGTTTCTCCATATTTTTGAGAAGGCAAAATGTGGACTAGCTGAAAGTTTAGTGAAGAGATTAAAATCAAAGTGAATAAAGACATTTATCTTCAAGAGAATGCCAGTGGGCCCATTTGGATTTCTTATATGGATGTGGCATAAACATTCGTATGTTCAGAAATTAAGTTTCCAAGGACAAAGTAGGTTTTTGTACAATAAAGAGACCAACTAGTGTAGGAGGTGTGGAGTATTTAGAAAAGAGCAATGAAATCAGTACCTTACAATAACATATTACTTAAAAGAAAAAGTATATATCTAAGACTAATTTTTCCTTCAAATTACAAACATCTAGGCAATTCATGAGAAATATTTTACCACTCTCAAACATGACCCAGCTCAGAAGTAAAGAAGGTCAGGAATGCTGAATGTATTTTCAAGAAAACGAAGGGTCGGCACAGCTAAAGAAGAGCAGAGGGAAACTTTGCCTAACTCCAGCTATGTGCTGCTACAGCTCATTCCTTAGGAGTCACTACAGCTGAAAGAGTCAGGGTATTAAAGGCATCGTGGCGCACACCTATAATCACAGAGGCTCGGGAGTCTGAGGCAGGAGGACCACAAATTTAAAGCCAGCCTCAGCAAAAGCAAGGCGCTAAGCAACTCCGTGAGCCCCTGTCTCTAATAAAATATAAAATAGAGCTGGGGATATGGGCTCAGTGGCAGAGTGCCCTTCAGTTGAATCCCTAGTACCCCCCCACACACACACAAAAGAAGGGATCACACTATTCCTGGTCATACATGACTGGTAGGTGCTGAGATCTCACTATAGAAGCAGCAGAGAGGAATATCCACAGCCCTGGATACCACTACACATAGGGAATTCCCATCACTGGACACTCCCACACTTTGTCTGGCCATCCGCTGCTCTCAGAACTGAGTGTAAGTACCACAGAGGGGGTGCAACCACCTTTGCAAGTGAAATGTCTGAGCCCACACCACTATCTAGTTGTATGATAAGTGCTTCAGGCTCCTAATTATTATGGTACAATTAGTGCCAGAAACCTTTGTTTAATTAATTAAACATTAAACCTTTGTTTAATTAATTAATGTGACAGAGCCGACATTAATATTTCCTGAGGAAATCCCCATCACCTGACAGAGGCCACTTCTCCCATGGTTGGAGAGTCACACAAGGTGCACCTTACATATCTGTTGTTTATACCACATTGGACTAAATTGGTAGAATATCACCCTTCTTATATGACCCTTGGAAGAAGTGGATCTCTAGACTCCACATGGTATATGCTATGTCCAGACTCACTAGACACAGATAAAGAAGCTACAGGGAAACCACACTGAGATGTCCAGCTGGAAATAAGGCCAACATTACAGAACAAATTGGCACCCCTAAAACACATTCAAAAGCATGGTATTTATTGAGAAAGCCATCCCATAAAAGTGGGTGAGTATCCAATCCACCAAACCTGCAAATCTCAATGTCAGAACACAAGCACTAAGGAAAAACAAAATTCCAAAGATTTTTGGAATCCAACAAGGTTCCAAAGTAATCAGAATAATGAAATTTCTGGTAAAAAATTCAAAAGAATGATTTTTAAAAAGCTCAATGAAATCCAAAGAATACAGTTAAACGAGGAAGATGATGCAAGATATATATGAGAAATTCAGCAGATAATATTTTTATGAAGAACTAAACAAATCTTATCAAAATCTTATCTGCTGAAACTGAGACAGTCTACCTTGTTAATTTAAAAGTAGTAATGTTAGACCCTTTAAAATACTTGACAAAGATCGAAGATCATCAGCTAATATGACTCTCCTCCACTGGGTCACATATGTACTGCCACATAGCTCAGACATCTATGAAACAAAAACACAAGTAACCAACTTTATCAAAAACATGATTATTATGTACCCATTCACAGAAAAAATTTCAGAAAATGAAAAAAATGAAATAGATGTCCTATGGTTGTCACTGGGATTCTGGAAAGATATTTTGAAGATACTGTGCCCTAGGATTAAAAAAAAAGAGGGTTCTTTGGTTGAACTCTGAATGTGGTCTTTGGAATTATGTTCCATTGGTTCTACCTTCTAGGACAGGTGTAAATTTTTTATTTAAATACAGTAAATTCTTTTGGTTTTGAGACAAATGTGATTTCTGTCATAACTATTCAACATTGCCATTGTAGAATGAAAGTACCCATTGACAATATACAAATCAATACTTACGGACACATTTCAGGGTTATCACTTGTATTGTTCTGCCCTAAGAAATCAGTCTTTCTACCAAACTCTCAATATAACATGCAAAGGAGATGTTATATGTCTTTTCAGACTATTTCAAGCTTTTATAATTTGCTTCCTCTTTAAGAAAGTTTAAAGTCCTGAAATCTACCCTAATTCTTCCACACAATCTTTCTCAACCCTAGAATGTGATTTCTTTGATTAATCGAAATATTTAATAAACTACCAATGTATTTACCAATAGTTCTGTGTCAAAGCCACATTCACCTTTCATTTCTAGATACATTTTTCAATTATGTTATGCTTCTTTCTTTCTTCTTAAATCCATGTCTCTCTTCCTCAATTTAATGAAAGATACCTGGAAGCCATTTGAAATACCCTTTATCTGATCTTTGTTTTAGTGATATAATTTTGTTGAACTGAGAAGTTTTATTCATTCTTTACAAATGGAAGCTCTTTTCAATCTTGTCTCAACTGACTGGAATCTAAGAATAATTTTCATTTTTTCCCCTCAAATATCCTGTTTTAGTTTGGTTTTTGTCCCAAATAAGTCCCAAAAGGGGGAAAATGATCTAAGAATTTAAGGGATCAAGGGAAAATCTGAGGGAAGATTGGAGAAACATAACTAGAAAGGAAAGTAGCCAAAAAAATATATTGTCAAGTTGTCTACAGCTGTGAGTTGCTAAAGTATAAGCATGTGGGAAAAAATATGGAAAATGTTATAAAACACTTGTCCTAGAATTTCAGATTCCCCAATATCCAGGGAGTAGCAGAGTGCTTGGTTACTTACATTCCCATTGTCTTCAGCCATTGTTCAATAATTGCTTCCAGTTAGATATTCATTTCTCAAGCATTAATATAGGTAGGGGAAGGGAGGTAGGCAAGTGTTGTGGTTTGCATATTACTTCAATATGGCTCCCAAGTGCTCATGAGTTGACATGTCATCCCCACCTTAAGAATTAAGAGTGTGGAACGTAATCCAATCATGGCATTTAGAGATAGGACGTTTTGGAGGGATTAGGGTGAGATCAGGTAATCAGAATGGAGAACTGATTTATTAATAATTTATTTTATTTATTTATTTATTTATTTATTTTTTGCTACTAATATAAAGTTAGTACTAAGATGAGGAAAACATTGAAAAAGAAGTATCTAAAAGAGAATATCTTAGTGGGGAATAAATAAAAAGATCCTCACATTTATTACAATTAAAGGAAATGCTAACAAAACTCGAAATGGAACAATTGCCACTTTGACTTTTTGAAAAGGATGTGGAAAATGGGGAGTGATCATATAAAGACCTAAGGTAGGTAAGCTAGAAAAACACTTTGGAAAATAATTTGACATTTGAGTTACAGTTGAAGAAATATACCCTAGACTTGGCAATTTCACTCCCTTCCTGTTGCCACTGTCCAATAATAAGATCATGTTTTCTCCAGGTAATCTTTGGGACATTGACAGTATTTTATTTTTAGAGCTGGATAAAGCAAAAAGGGTTTTGTTTTATACATATCATTTTGTACCTTACCTACATATTTATTCTTTTTTGTAAGCATGTTATCTGATCTTCTAATGAAAAAATGTGTGCACATGCATTTTTAAAACTTTTATAATTTTATTGTCTGGATTTTTGTATATAATATGA
>PVHX01025508.1:0-22265 GCA_004024805.1 Geosciurus inauris | reverse complement strand
AAAACAAATAATCCAATCAATAAATGGGCTAAGGAGCTGAATAGAAACCTCTCAGAAGATGATATACAATCAATAAACATATATATGAAGAAATGTTCAACGTCTCTAGCCATTAGAGAAATGCAAATCAAAACTACCCTCAGATTTCATCTCACCCCAGTCAGAATGGCAGCTATCCAAAATACCAGCAACAATAAGTACTGGTGAGGATGTGGAGAAAAAGGTACACTTAATCATTGATGGTGGGATTGCAAATTGGAGCAACCAATCTGGAAAGCAGTATGGAGACTGCTTAAAAA
Source organism: Geosciurus inauris (assembly GCA_004024805.1). Lineage (NCBI taxonomy): Eukaryota > Metazoa > Chordata > Mammalia > Rodentia > Sciuridae > Geosciurus > Geosciurus inauris. The sequence goes on along the minus strand of PVHX01025508.1, from coordinate 21,966 downwards.
ACTTGGAATGGAACCACCATTTGACCCAGCTATTCCACTCCTTGGCCTATATCCTAAAGACTTAAAAACAGCACACTACAGTAAAGCAGCCACTTCAATGTTTATAGCTGCACAATTCACAATTGCAAAACTGTGGAAGCAACCCAGATGTCCTTCAATAGATGAATGGATAAAGAAACTGTGGTACATATACACAATGGAATATTATTCAGCAATAAAAGAGAATAAAATTATGGCATTTGCAGGCAAATCGATGAAATTGGAAAGCATTATGCTAAGTAAAGTAAGCCAATCCCAAAAAACCAAATGCCGAATGGTCTCTCTGATTAGTGGAATTTGATGAATAAGGGAGGTGGGAATGTGAAACATAAGAGAAATAGAGAAATACTGGATGCAACATGGGGGAGGCGGGGGGCAGGAAAGGGAAATGGGTATAGTAAAAATGGTTGATAAAATATATATATATATATATACTGTTTATTGAAAGTGCATATAAAGATGTTTAATATGAATAATTTAATCTGCTTATAATTTTGTGCAAAGTTAGAAAAATTAGGATTGTAACAATTTTTTCTATTTGCCTCAACAAATGTTTTCAGTGAACAGCGTGTACAGCTTCTGAAAATTTGTTTTATTCTGTTATGTTGATAACATGTATTAAAATGCAATTTTTGAGAAAAAATAAAAATAAAAATAAATTAAAAAAAAGAGATTATGGAATATGAGGAAAAGGAGAAAATGCTGTTAAATTCCAGAGAGGAGAAAAAAAATAGTTATTTTGAATTTCTCAAAAGCTAATAGGATACTAAAAGATAAAACTAGAATATCTAGAAAAATATAAAGGAGACATTTTCCAATCTAAAGTTATGAAAGACAAAAATATAAAGACGTTTCTGTAGATCAATAACATTTTAAGACACGTCTCATATTCATCATTTGTTAAACTTCACATTTATGAATTCATTTCAGGAAGTCATTAGAGGACAGACACTACAAAAACAAAAAGTAAATAGGAAAAAAAGATGACATAGAATAACAGTGCTACAATATTCGTTCAACATATACCAGTAAAGTTATACAACCGCTTCAATCATTTGTAACTGGTATTGACTCCAATTGGTTAGTGTTCCACTCTATCTCTGATGGTTGTGAGAACATCTGCTGATTTTTAAATTGCTTGAATCAATAATACAAGGAAATAGAGAAAACCAAATTCAGGATACAATATATACAGAATAAAATAGGTATATAATATTTGAATAATTTTTTTAAAGTGAGTTAATTTCTGATGTGTTTATTATTTTAGGGAAGGATTCTAGACAATAAATAGAGAATTTGTGGTTGAATTAGCAATTACCAGAAAAGGAAGCTACAAAAGATCATGAAAATTACTAATTCTAGAGAAAAGTAAAAGTTGTAGAGGAAAGAAAACTGCTCATAATTTATTACATGATCTATGTGAAAAACACACAACAGTCTAAACAAAGTAATGATACACATTTATAAAATGATGATTGGATTCGAAGGATACTGAAGAACTGTGAGGCAAGGGAGAGACATGAGAACAATATCTTCATTCCAAATAATAAAAACCAACAGTTTAACTGAAAATGAAAGAAAATAAAACCGTAATGTATTCATGTTGTTTAGACAAACTCAGGTAAAAAGAATGACCTGAAAAAATGGAAAGTGGTTACTTCAGCATGTAAGAAAATAGCCGAAGAAAGGAGTAGGAATTTGTTATCTTTTCATAACAAACCTAATAGAAACACTTGAATCTTTATAGTATGTGCATGCATAATTTATCCTAATAGATATTTTTAATTTTTTTAAAAAAATTGAAAAGATGATTTTAAAAGTTAAGAATTCAATGCTACCTCAAAAATTTACTTGAACTTATAGATCTAAGGCAAAATAAAGTGTTTGTTTAGTCATTCTCTTAGAAAAGTTTTAGATATATGTCCCCCTCTATTTGAAATGTTCACTTTACTATCATTATTTTGTAATTTTCTCCATTTACCTTTACTATATGTTGGGTGGAATCCATTAGGAGATTATTATTCAATTATTATGGATCAAAAGTTTGAGTCTTCTCAAAACTCATTTGTTGAAACTCTACCACCCAATGTAATAATATGAGAAGATGGGGCTTTTTGTAAAGTAACAGGATTAGATGAGATCATGAATAGGATCAATGCTCCTATAAGTGTTCTTTTTTAATGGGGAAATATGTATATTAATTTATTTAATATATATTATTTATTTATTTATACTTTTAAATGCATTTCAAGTCATAGTACATATATAGAACTCAATTTTCCATCTCTCTGGTTGCAAGTAATATAGAGTCTCACCATTCGTGTCTTCATATATGTACCTAGGGTAATGAAGTTCATCTCATTCCACCATTTTTGCTATTCCAATTCCCCCTCCCCTCCTCCACCTCTCTCCTGTTCCATCTAAAGTTTCTCCATTTCTCCCATGCTCCACACCCCCACACCACTTATGTATCAGCATCCACTAATTAGAGAGAACATTTGACCTTTGGTTTTGGCTTACTTCACTTAGCATGATGTTCTCCAAATACATCCATTTACCTACAAATGCCATAATTTTATTCTCTTTTATTGCTGAATAATACTCCATTGTGTATATATACACCACAGTTTTTTTTATCCATGCATCTGTTGAAGGGCTGCTTCTACAGTTTAGCAATTGTGAATTGTGCTTCTATGAATAATGAAGTGGCTGCCTTACTGTAGTATGCTGTTTTTAAGTCTTTAGGGTATAGGTCGAGGAGTGGGAAAGCTGGGTTAAATAGTGGTTCCATTCCAAGTATTTAAGGAATCTCCATACAGCTTTCTGGATAGGATGCACCAATTTGCAGTCCCACTAGCAAAGTTTGAGTGTGCCTTTTTCACCACATCCTTGTTGTTTGTATTTTGGATAGCTGCCATTCTGACTGGAGTGAGATGAAATCTTACAGTAGTTTTGATTTGCATTTCTCTCATTGCTAGAAATATTGAACATTTCTTCATATATTTGTTTATTGATTGTATATCTTCTTCTGAGAAGTTTCTATTAAGCTCCTTAGCCCATTTATTTATTGGGTTGTTTGCTTTCTTGGTGTTAAGTTTTTTGAATTCTTATATATCCTGGAGATCAGTGCTCTTTCTGATGTGCATGTGGCAAAACTTTGCTCCCAGAATATAGGTTGTCTGTTCATTTCATTGATTATTTCTTTTGCTGAGAAGAAGCTTTTTAGTTTAAATCCATCCCATTTATTGATTCTTATTTTTATTTCTTGCACTTTAGGAGTCTTGTTAAGGAAGTTGTGAACTAATCCCACGTGATGAGAATTTGGGCCTACTTTCTCTTCAATTAGGTGCAGGGTCTCTGGTCTAATTCCTAGGTCTTTGATCCACTTTGAGTTGAGTTTTGTGCATGGTGAGAGATAGGGGTTTAGTTTCATTTTGCTCATATGGATTTCCATTTTTCCCAGAACCATTTGTTGAAGAGGCTATCATTTCTCCAATGTATGTTTTTGGTACCTTTGTCTAGTATTTATGTGGGTTAGTCTCTGTCTTCTATTCTGTACCATTGGTCTACATGTCTAATTTGGTGCCAGTACAATGGGGTTTTTTTGTTGTTGTTACTATAGATTTTTAGTATAATTTAAGGTCTGGTATTGTGATGCCTCATGCTTCACTCTTCTTACTGAGGATTGCTTTGGCTATTCTGGGTCTCTTATTTTTCCAAATAAATTTCATGATTGCCTTTTCTATTTCTATAAGAAAGGACTTTAGGAGTGTAATTGTGATCACATTTAATCTGTATAATGCTTTGGGTAGTATGGCCAATTTAATAATATTGATTCTGCCTATCCAAGAGCTTGGGAGATCTTTCCATCTTCTAAGATCTTCTTCAATTTTTTTTCTTTAGTGTCTTATAGTTTTTATTGTAGAAGTCTTTCACCACTTTTGTTGGGTTGATTCCCAAGTTGCTTTTTTTTTTTTTGAGCTATTGTAAATGGAGTAGTTTTTCTGATATCTCTTTCAGAGGATTCATTGCTGATGTATAGAAATGCTTTTGATTTATGGGTGTTGATTTTATATCCCGCTTCTTTGCTGAAATAATTTATTAATTCTATATGTTTTCTGGTAGAATTTTGGGGGTCTTCTAAGTATAGAATGACATCATCTGCAAATAATGATAGTTTGAGTTCTTCTTTTCCTATTCGTATCCCTTTAATTTTTTTCGTCTGTTTAATTGCTCTGGCTAGTGTTTCAAAGACTATGTTGAAAGATGGCATCCCTGTCTTGTTCCCATTTTCAGAGGAAATGCTTCCAATTTTTCTCCATTTAGGGTGATGTTGGCCTTGGGTTTAGCATAGATAGCTTTTACAAAGTTGAGGTATGTTCCTACTATCCCAAGTTTTTCTAGTGTTTTGAGCACAAAAAGCTGTTGTATTTTGTCAAATGACTTCTCTGCATTGATTGATAAAATCATATGATTCTTATCTTTAAGTCTATTGATGTGATGGATTACATTTATTAATTTCTGTGTTGAATCAACCTTGCATCCTTGGAATGAACCCCAATGATCATGCTGCACTAGTTTATTAATATGCTTTTGTATGCAATTTGCCAAAATATTATTGAGAATTTTTGCAGCTATATTCATCAAGGATATTGCTCTGAAATTTTCCTTTTTTGATGTGCCTCTGTCTAGTTTTGGTATCAAGGTAATACTAGCCTCATAGAATGAGTTTGGAAGGGTTCCTTCTTTTTCTATTTTATGGAATAATTTAAGGGGTATTGGAGTCAGTTCTTCTTTGTAGGTCTTGTGGAAGTTGGCTGAGAATCTGTCTGGTCCAGGACTTTCCTTGGTTGGCAGGCTCTTGATGGCATCTTCTATTTCCTTGCTTGTAACTGATGAGGTTAAATCATGAATGTCCTCCTGGTTCATTTTGGGTAGGTCATATGTCTTTAGACATTTGTCGGTGTCTTAAGGGTTTTTTATTTTACTGGAGTATATATTTTCAAAATAGTTTCTAATTATCCTCTGTATTTCAGCAGGGTCTGTTGTGACATTTCCTTTTTCATCACAAATTTTAGTAATTTGTATTTTCTCTCTCCTTTTCATTAGGGTGACTAAGGTTTTGTTAATTTTATTTATTTTTTCTAAGAACCAGATTTTTGTTTTGTCTATTTTGTGAATTGTTTCCTTTGTTTCAATTTCATTGATTTCAGCCCCAATTCTAATTATTTCCTGTATTATACTTCTTTGGTGTTAGTTTATTCCTCTTTTCTAGGACTTTGAGATGTAGTGTCAAGGCATTGATTTGTTGACTTTTTCTTCTTTGAAAACATGAGCTTAATGCAATAAACTTTCCTCTTAACATTGCCTTCATAGTGTGCCAGAGATTTTGATATGTTGTATCAGAGTTCTTATTTACCTCTAAGAATTTTTTATCTCCTCCCTGATGTCTTCTGTTACCCATGCATCATTCAATAGCATACTATTGAGTCTCCAGGTATTGGAGAAGCTTCCTTTTTACAACTGTCATTAATTTCTAATTTCATTCCATTATGGTCAGATAGAATGCAGAGTCATAGCTCTATTTTTTTTTTTTTTTTTTGTATTTACTAAGACTTGCTTTGTGGCATAGCGTATGTTCTATTTTGAAGAAGGATTCATGTGCTGCTGAGAACAAAGTGTATTCTCTTGTTGAAGAACGGAATATTCTATATATGTCTGTTAAGTCTAGATTATTGATTGTTTTATTGAGTTTTGTAGATTATTTGTTTATTTTTTGTTTAGAAGATCTATCCAGTGGTAAGAGAGGTCTGTTAATGTTATCCAGTACTATTGTGTTGTGGTCTATATGATTCTTCAAGTTGAGAAGGATTTGTTTGACATACAACACTGCCCCACTTTTGGGGGCATAGATATTTAAGATTGTTATGTCTTGTTGATATATGATTCCTTTAACATTATGAAATGACCTTTTTTATCCCTTTTCACTAACTTTGGTTTGAGGTCCACTTTATCTGATATGAGGATGGAAACTCCTGCTTGTTTATGCAGTGCATGTGAGTGATACATTTTTTTCTATTCTTTCACCTTTAATCTGTGTGTCTCTTTGTATGAGATGAGTCTCTTGGAGGCAGCATATTGTTGGGTCTTTTTTTTAAATTCAGTCTGCCAGTCTATGTCTTTTAATTGCTGAGTTTAGGCCACTGACATTCAGTGTTATTATTGATACATGATTTGTATTCCCAGACATTTTGGTTTATGTTTAGTTTTTAACTTGACTGGCTTTCTCCTTTGCTTGGCTTTTTCATTAGTTCAGTTCCTCTCTCTGCAGGTTTTCATTGTTGTTTTTGGAATGTGGAATATTCCTTATGGAATATTTTGCCAAGAATGTTCTGTAGTACAGATTTTTTGCTGTAAATTCTTTTAATTTACAGCAAAAAACACAAATTTTTTGTTTATCTTGAAAGGTTTTTATTTCATCATCAATTCTAAAAATTTTGCTGGATATAAGATTCTTGGTTGGCATCCATTGTCTGTCAACACTTGGTATATGTTGTTCCAAGCTCTTCTAGCTTCAAGGGTCTGGATCAAGAAGTTTGCAGAGATCCTAATTGGTTTCCCCCTCTATGTAATGTGATTGCTTTCTCTTGTGTCTTTCAAGATTCTCTACTTATTCTGAATACTATGCATTTTTATTATGATGTGTTATTGTTAGTTGTACTCTCTTTTAGAGCATTTTTATTATGATGTGCCTTGGTGTAGATCTGTTGTGAGTTTGCACATTTGGTGTCCTGTAAGCTCTTGTATTTGATTATCCAATTTGTTCTTCATGTTTGGAAATTTTCTGATATTATTTCATTGAATAGATTTTTCATTCCTTTGGTTTGAAATTCTATGCCTTCCTCTATCCCAGTAATTCTTAAATTTTATCTTTTCATATTATCCCATAATTTTTGGATGTTCTACTCATAGTTTCTTACCATCTTCATTGTGTGGTCAATTCTATTTCCAAGATTACATATTTTGTCTTCATTGAGATTCTGTCTTCCAAGTGATCTAATCTTTTGGTGATGCTTTCTATTGAGTTTTTAATTTTGTTTATTGTTTCTTTTATTTTGAGGATTTCTGTTTGGTTCTTTTTCAGAATCTCTATCTCATTATTGAAGTAATCTTTTTCTTCCTATATTTGCCTATGTAGCTCTTTATCAAAATAATCTTTTGCTTCATAATCTTTTGCTTCCTGAGTTTGCTCTCTTATATCATTCTTTAAGTTACAGAAAATTTTAATTATGTACATCCTGAACTCCTTCTCTGACATTTCTTCAGCTGTGCTCAATATGTACTCTAACAATATAGTATCTTGGTTTGTTTGAGGCACGTTCTCCCCTTGTTTTTTCATGTTGTTTGTGTGTCTTTCCTTCTAGCACTGCAGATCTGAGGTGTCACTGTTTTTATCCTATAGGCTTATAGATTCCCTACAGGGTTCTAATACCTCTCCTTTAAGGGGGAGACCAATATTGACAGATCTCAATACAAACAATATATAGTTTCAAACCAAGTAGCTCCTAATAGCTCCTAAATTTATTTACAGCTTAGTCACAATGTACAGAAATTATGAATTCAATTAACATCTACTATATAAACAATAGGTTTGCACAAGGTTCTACACTTCCTGCTCATGGGCTAGAGAGAACCAGGGGTGAGGTATAGGATGAGATGTTAGGGAGTTAGGAAGTTAGGATATAGTTATTAGATTCTAGAAAGCATGAAAGAGGAATCCAAAAGAAGTTGGTTATCAGTAAAAAAGAGAGAAAGTGATTTGGGGAAGACTAGTAAGTAGAAGAAAATAGAGTACAACTAACAACAAGACATAAAAATTAAGAAAAATAAAACATGTAAAGTTGGAAGTTACAAGACTACATACTACAACTTTAGTATACTAATCAGATACCCTGGTCTACAATAGCCTAATGCATAGAAAATACTAGGTTTCACAAATGTTGGGGATGTGAGGGTGGGAAAAGAGTGAGAGAGAGAAAAGAAAAAAAAGAAAGGAAGAAAAGAGAAAAAAACAAATAAAGGAATAATAGAAAAAATAAAAAGTCTCAATGTAAATAAACAGGATTGCTTCCCTTCTCTTTCAGTAGGTGGAGTTGTCTGTTGCTTACTGGTATCTGCCCACTCAGAGCAACGATGGTGAAGCTGGAGTCTCACAAAATTGCTGTCTGTTTCAGAGATAGGGTGAAGGGTCAGACTGGGTAGTGGTGTTGGGTAAAGTGTTCAGAGATGCCTGTCTGTTGTGTGCTGTGCTGAAATAAAGTTTGTCTCCAGATCCTGTCCGGTGTCCCCAGGTGTAGGTGAACAGGGAGGTTCCGCCCTGGTAGATAGAGATCCACACAAGAGCAACAGCCAGGGTTCCTGCGCGGGAGCCCAGGGTCTTTGTGGGAGCAATGACTAGGGGTCCTGCATGGATGGGCAACCCAAGGTCCTGTGGGGTATGTGGGTGCTGGGGCCAAGGATCCTGTGCAGGAGGAGGTTTTTCATGGGCAATGGGTCAGAGTCCTGCACTAGACTCTGAGACTGAGGTCCTGCACTGGCTTGCAGCTAGGGTCCTGTGCAAATGCTGATGCATGGTGATTGTGCGGGCATGCGAGTGGAGTTCCTGCATGGAGGCAGCTGTTGGTTGTCCTCTAAAAACTCGCTGAGAAACAGTGTTTACACTACTTTAAAACTGGGTCCTGGAGAGACTAAGAACGCCACATACGTCTAGGCCACCATCTTGGAATCTATCTCCTACAAATGTTCTAAGACATCTTGCTTCTTTTTATGTTCATTTGTATGAAGGTCAAAAAAACGGTGAGTAGCTGACAACTCAGAAGAGGGCACTCGCCAGAACCCAGCCATCTTGATGCCCTGCTCTCAAAATTCTAGCCTCCAGAATGATAAGAAATAAACTTCTGTACCTAATTAAACCCAAGATCTATTGTGATTTGTTATGTATCTTGAACCATGTTTATAATCCATATATGATACTGGAAAGATTATGTACAATTATTAAAATTTATAAAATGAATTAGTATTTTCTATATTTATCTTTGCACCTACTGATACATTCGCAGTGCCTTGTTTTCACAAGTGACAATTTGAATATGTATGTGTATGTCTGTCTTGTGACTGGGCTTTGAGAGGAGGTTTTAACATAGGTTATATACAAAAGTGTGTTGGTTATACATACTGAAAAGAGATTTTCATCTTAATCACTGAATACCAAATTTGAGTGTTTAGTTATAAAGGTCTAAATTATAATAATTTCTCAGAGGGTGTTTAAAATTTATAAATAGCACAAAGTAGAGACTAATATTGATATAGCATTTTATTTTATTCAATGTAATTAAAACTCGCTTTAAACAGAGACATCATTTCACCAAATTAATTTACTTTATTATAGAGTTATTTAAAAGATACAGAATCCAGAAATAGAATTTCTAAATAGGATATGGCAAACAAAATATTCTTACACTTTTATGAGATACTTCCTTTGCTTCAAGAATATGGTTTTTCATTAAAATTCTTTTATTTCAGATGCATTTCTTCTTTTATACAATGAATTGCCTCATTGGGCAAACATGGAGCTCCTAATTGTCCTCGTGATTGTAGCACTATTTGCTATTAAATCTTCCCTAATGAAGAAAATATAATATGTTAAAATATGTTTGTATCCAAATCTTAAATTCATTTGGAAGAATAAAAGCCCCAGAATAACCAAAGGAATAACAAGCAAGAAAAGTGAAGCAGGAGGCATAATAGTACCTGATCTGAAGTTATACTACAGAGCTTTAGTAACAAAAACAATATGGTATTGGCATCAAGAGAAACATCAATGAAATAGAATAAAAGACATGGGTCCAAATATACATACCTATAGCCATCTGACATTTGACAAAGGTGCCAAAAATTTATCTTGGAGAAAGACATTCTTTTAGCAAATGATGTTGAGAAAACTGGATAGCTATATGTAGAAAAGTGCAATTGGACCCCTATCTTTCACCCTCTACAAAACTCAATGAAATGAATCAAAGACTTAGGAATTAAACCAGAAACTTTACAACTGCTAGAAGAAAACATAGGTCAACACACCATCATAAAAGTGCAGGCACAGAGTTCCTTAACAAGATCCCTTAAGTGTAAGAAATAAAACCAAGAATTATAAGTAGGGTGCCATCAAATTAAAAGGCTTCTGCACAGCCAAGGAAACAAGAGTGTGAAGAGAGACCCCTCAGAATGGGAGAAAATCTTGGCCAGCTACTCCTTCAATAGGGGATTAATAGCCAGAATATACAAAGAATTCAAAAACTTTACCACTAAAAAATCCCACAAGTAACCCAATCTATAAATGAACAAGAGAACTAAGTAGACAATTCACAAAAGAAGAAACATAAATGACCAATAAATGTATGAAAAATGTGCAATATATTTAGCAATAATAGAAATGCAAATCAAAACTATAAGTATGCTTACATTACTTATGTGACTCTGCACCATATTCAGCCAGAGGAAGGAGAAGTTGTGCTCCTTTTGTGTACAATGTGTCAAAATGCATTCTATTGTCATGTATAATTAATTAGAACAAATTAAAAAGAGAGTAATGTGCATTGTAGAAATAAATACTACATATATAGAAACCAAAAAAAAAAAAAAAAGAAAAAGCAAAAACTACTTTAAGATTTCATCTCACTCTAGTCAGAATGGCAATGGTTAGGAACACAAAAAACAATAAATCATGGTGAGATTATGGGAAAATGGTACACTTGTACATTGTTAGTGGAGCTGCAGATTAGTGCAACTACTGTTGAAAGCAGTATGAAGATTCCTCAACAAACAAGTGATGGAAAGACCATATGACCCAGCTATCCCACTCCTCAGTATTTTGCCAAATTATCTAAAATTGACATACTACAGTGATCCAACTGCATAATTATAGCCATGCAATTCCTAGTAGCTAAAGTATGGAACAAACCCAGATGCCTGTCAATAGATGAATGAATTAAGAAATTATGGAATATATATGTATACACATAATAGAGATATGCTCAGCCATAAAAATGAAAGAAATGATGGCATTTACCAGTAAATGGATAGAAATGGAGAATTATGAATATATAAATATATAAATATATATAAATACATTCACACACACATATACACACACATATATGTGTTTGTGTGTATGTGTATGTATATATAGAAAAAAAACTTAACCTAGCTGGAAAAAAAACTTAACCTAGTTGTTTTTTAGAATATGAATTCTAAGCTATTATTTTTCCTAAGCTATTATTTATCTTTTATTATAAATTAAACAAACTTGTTATGAAAAAGACACAAAATTAAGAACAAGTCCAAAGAAAATGTGAGTGTTCATATGAAAAATATAGAGGGACCATTCTATTTAAGTTCTATTTAAGTTCTATTTCTATATACTCTGTCTTAGTATGAGCATTTTCCCCCCATGTTAGGCCAGATTAGCATGAGGGATCAACATAACATACTATCATTGATCTGAGATTCTACTGACTATCATATATGTGTACAACCTTAAAAAGCCTGTATAGAAACCTTTGCACATTATCTCAAGCACCCTTATTTTCATTTACGTTCCTATCTTTTCTTTTGACCTAGGATAGTATAAATAGTAAAACCAACTTCCAGTGGTGCAATTTTAAGGATCTGAAGCCAGGAAGAACACATGTGTTCAGTCTACTATGCTTCAAATAGTGTGTTATGCACTATTCATGATAAGTAGATGAATCATATAAATCTTTTGTCCTCAAAGAGTTTAGTTTTTATAGTGATAAGACTATAATATAAGTAGGATATGCCATTAATGATGTATGAAATAATATTAGCCAAAATTGTTTAGTTATCGTAAATGTCTAGTTTTAAAACATTGTGTTCCTGCATATTTTAAGCAAGAAAAGAGTTAAATAGCAATTAAGGATTTTGTAGGTACTAAAAGAATAGGGGAAATTGAATTCTATTGAGTCAGAATATTAAATACTTGTAGGCATTGGATTATTGCCAATAATAGAAATTAAACATGTCTTAAGTGTCAGGTGTTGTGTTTAATATTCTAGCTGTGAATAGAATGGCACATTCTATTCATTATATTTTTTCTTCCTCCTTCCAATTCAATTCCTTTTTTTCTCACTATATGCTAAGTTTTATTATTTTCTTCTCTCATAATCCAACACAGGAATTCTCAGTTCACCTTTCTGTATTGAAAATGTTCTAATTAGCATTGACTTTCACACTACTGCAACTGTGGTAAAATCTTATTAATTGTGCCCAGTTGGAAAATAAAAAGGAAGTCTGAATTATAGGACATCTAAGAAGAAATGGTTTTGAATAAAATCCAAGTGCATGTAATAATCTGCTGACAATTGAGAAATTCAAATCAATCACAAATTTTAAAAATAAAAAACAACTTGTTTTGAGACTAAAAGTACTTGTAAGAAAATTCAGTTTTACTCTTGCACTCAGTATTTGTATAAACCATTGCTCTAAAGTCTTAAAGTATGGCTTTTACATAATAGTAGAGAAAATATTACACTTGTTTACTCTCTTAATTTCATTAAAATATAATTTTTTAAAGATGTCCATATGTATTTTAATAAGTTGCCTGAATTATAATAATTTATAATTTGATATTAATAGGTTTTATTGTTTTTGGAAGACATTCATTTAATAAATCAAATACATCAAAGTACAAAACATTTTTGCCCAAGATAGTAAATAATTTTAAGATTGTAAACTCTTTCCTCTGATGCTAGATAATATAATTTAGGTTTAATGTGTCTTTTTTAAAATTTTATAAGAAAACACTTAAAATTGCACTAAAATTATAATCTATTTCCATGTATTTTTACAAAAAGCATGAAAGTGCATATATAAATGTGGTTTATGTTTATTTACCTCTTAGTTATCTCTTAATTTAACTGTATTTCAAATATCTGGTTTACTTGCCCATTGCTAATATTTTTCTAAACAGGAACAAAGGTAACTGATGGTAAAATAACAAAACTATTTACGCACCAGAGAAGGGCAGTTTTCCTAAGAATATTTCCATCAACTTTTTATTCAAATAGAAATAAGGAGAAAGTTTTAAGGAATGGCCAAGTTTTTGTCAACAGAATCTTTTTCATTTCTGGAAAAGGAGGGATCATAGAAGGTGGTAGAACTGACAAGGTGATGGCTGTTCAGGAGACTGAGCGGGAGTTGTTACTACTGTAGGAGAAAATCCTTCAGAGACAAATGTTCTTGAATCCATGACATCAGGGGCATTGGAGAAAAATGACAGTCCTCCCTAGCGTACAATGTCTCAGGCACTAAAAGCTCAAGATAAAACCCAGTTTTTTTCGAGCCACAGCAATTTGAGAAAAAGAGCTCTGTGGCTCTGGGATCCAAGTTGGAGGGAATCTCCAGTATTTTTTTCCCTCTAATTTTTGTACAACTTAATTTGAAGGGTGGCTGTGGAAGAATAGGACTGCATTGCATCCCTAGGAGCCAAGCAACCGAGGAGACAAGCAAACCAAGTATTTCTGCTTAGAAAACTAGCTGAGGAGTCCTTAGATACACAGAATTTGAGAGAATTCCCAGGGAAGAGAGAGTTAGAGAAGAGAGCTTCTGCTTCTGCCTATGAACATTGACAAGCTTGGGTTCATAGTAACTGGACAACCACAGAAGCACAGCAAACAGTTTCAAACCTAAGCTGACATTGGAACTATTGCAAATGTTGAATTGTAAATTTGATCAACTTATAACCAGATTGATTATGAAAAAAAGGAAAGGATTATTTCAACACAGGATTCTACATGTTTTACATATTTGAAACATTCTTCAAGTGTATTTAAAATAAAGAAAGATTTTATGATAAAGGTAAAACCTGAGAAATTGTCACTAGTAGTTGGCACTTACAAAAAAAAAAGGTAAGATAGTTTCTCAGGGTAAACAGAAAAAGTGTGTGAGAGTGTGAGTCTGTGGGAGTAAGAGTTTATTTCAGGCCTAGATTGAGTGCTATGTACTCTTAAGGAGTTAGGTTAAGAAAAAGACAGGTATTTATCTAGTTTTCCAAGCAATACTACAAGATACTCAATGTTTTAGAGAGAGAACATATTTCAATATTCTTGAGTAATTTGATATAAGTTGGAAAAGGGGACAAAAGCCATGTGGGTTTTTATTTTAAATATGTTATCAGTCTTAATGATATTCAATTTAATGTAAATGGATAAATCATGAAAGCATATTGGAAGTGTATGCTTCCTCAATTTTATGAGTTAAATGAATCAAGCTATAAGAAAGTGTCTTTCAAAAGAAATACTTTTTTAAATTAAGAACCCGAAATTGTAGAAACTGATAGCCTACATTGATAGTCTACATTCATTTATATTTATTAATTTATACTATTCTTATTTATGCATATTAATATTTCTGTGTAAATTCATCTTCTCTTGTTTTTGGTTAAAGTATATGTGTATTAATAACATTTATTAGGCCCACACATATACTATATTTACCTAATATACTAAAATTTAATACATTAAATATAATTATGTAGAAGGGAATGAACCAATGATCAAACAGGGTTACTTGTCGCAAAGAACTAAATGGTCTTATTTATTCTAAGTGTATTTTTGTGAGCCAGGACGTATTTCCTAAGCTTACCACACATTTATTGTAGTGCGATTAAAAGGAACAGCTGTTTTTTTCAGTGAACATACTTAAGGTGAATTCTATTATGGACCAAAGGTCTGCATCCCACTGAGAGGGCAGATGGATAAATACTTGGTTTATGGTACCAGAAGGAGATATGCTTCAGAGTTAGAGATTTCAGTTCACCTTATCATCAGCTGGATAAAACTCCATATGCTTCAACATAATATCTTGATAAACCTCTACTTAACCTTATGTCTTTCTGCTCATTATTTTAAATTATGCTCACAAGGTAAAGGTAGATTTATAATTTGTTTTGATGCAAAATGTAGAGTTTGTGTCCTTTTATAATTATATTGTTAGTTTACTTTAATTATTCTTGAAACTTATTTTCTGCTTTCATTTTTAAACCAAAGCACGGCAGAAAAAACATATATGCATAAGGTCCTTTAAGAAAACACTGGTATTGTGTCAGTTTTAGATGCTGAAAGGAATCTCACTAGGATATTTTTGTCTGAATCCAAACAATTTTTTGGTTTGTTTGTGACTACACACCTCATTGCACAAAAAGTGCGCTAATACTATGTGAGATGGTGAGATCCTGGATTGTGTGAAGTTCATATGGTTTACACAGCAGAGGCAGCTGTTGGTGCCAATTATGTAGTAATAAACTTGAACAGCTGCCAAAAAATAGAAACCAAGTTTGACTTGAAAGCAAATGAGACATGATGCTCTGAAAGCTTCTGTCTCCTAGGAAAGTAGATGCCTGTCTATATTTTGTAGATAGTAATTGCAGCCATTAAATTAAACAAAGACAGTCTGTCTTCATATGTGATCATTTTAGACAATAATAAAATAATGATCTTAAATTTCTTTTAAAATCTTCTCTAGGCTTTGCAAATGGCTCACAAATGTATGATTTAAATGTATAACCTCATTTATATCAAATCACCATGCTGAATATACACATACAAGAAATAAGCTAAACATAGACTCACTTAAAAAAAAAAGAAAAAAGAAAAACAACCACCTCTTCAGTGGAATTAAGCAGATGTTTAAAATTTTTCAACAAATTTTTAAAATGACTTAAGACAGGAAATGAAGAAAATTATATCCACTTTAAGCTCTAGGAAGTATGTCGACAGGCTATAATTATCTATTATTAAAGAACCTGGTGTAAAGACAGCAAACTTGTATGCAGAAGGGAGGTTTCTTCCATTGGCTGAAACTTTTTAATTGTAGTGAAATGACAAATGAGGAATGGTTTTATATTCTACATCCATCCATCTCCTTTTGAGGTTTGTACTTTAATTCACTCATTTGTTTGTATATATTTTTGCAAAAGGTGAATTCTGATATCTAGTACTAAGAACTTTTAGCCTGCTTCAGAGGAGAAGGATAAATGAGAAAGAGAAAGTTTCAAAAAATACATTAATCCAAGGAATTTAGTCTGTATAATTGTGTATTAATAAATACTTCATCATTTATGTCATACAGTCTTATTTCTGTAAGGTAAATAAAATATTAGAAATTGACAATGTTAACATTACTTGATGTAAGAAGAAAACAGCTTTATTTTCTTTTGTATTTGTTATTAAATATCAGGCTCTGTGACTTTGCAATTCCGACTTGGTTGAAAAAGATTACAGTTTGATGGCATATACTTGCTGCCATTGAAATTCACTATTTCCCTTTTCCAAGCTTAATAGCTTCAAGCACTCAAGGTCTTGACTACTTTAGAATTTTGAAAGTGAAAAATTATGCTGCTAGTAGTTTTTCACTACATTTTGTTCAAACCTTTTCTCAGGGGTCTTTCATCAGATGGAGTTTTGGCACAAGTAGTCCTCCTTGTCTCTTAAACTGCAAAGCCGCCATCCATTGTCACTGCGAAGACTCCTGGGAGTGATCTTCCCCATGCTACAAGCACTGGCAACTTATTGGCTAGTAAACCCCCTGAAAAGAGAAATAAATCTTTCTTCCTCTCTCTTAAAACACTCGGGCAACCAAAACAATGAAAAGGCCAAAAATACAAATAAGAAAATTAATAGCAAATACTTGAAGATCCATTAGCCAAGAGAAAATACAAGTAAGACACAATGATCAGGTGACTCTTAATAATACAGAACAGAAGGAGAAAGTGCACTTGAAAGAAAAATACTAAGTGCACTAAAGAAAATTCAAGTGTAGTACATATGAAACTCCTGGAAGTAAAGAAACAACTACAGAAATAGCCAGGAAAGACCTGGGTACCAAACAAAACAAAACACAAACAAACAAAAACTGGAAGAAAGAGATCAATACTTGAAGGAAAGGGTAATGACCTTTATTAGTGGCTTGAAATAATTAGTAAGGGACATATCTCTAAAGGGATCAACATATAAAGAGATTAAAATTGAGATGGAAAAATTAAGAATTGGGAAAATGTTTACAGATATAATTGACTTCCAAAAGGAGAAAAAGAAACAGATGGAAAACAATTAAGTAAGTGATAAAATATGTTTTTCTCCTATTATAAGTCTTCTGTCTACAGATTGAAAATGTTCACTAAGTAATATCAAGTTTCAATTAACCTAGTCTTTTCCTAGTTATATTCATGAATGTATAGGCTTTTAGACAGAAAAAAAAACAAGACATTTATTGTGATAGTTATTAGAATGGTTTACACAAATCTCAATTCTAGTAATGTAGAATTAAATGTTTTACCCTATTTAAAGTTAGGGTAGTTAGGTGATTTTCTTTCCTCTTCCTCCTCCCCATCCTCCTCTATCTCTTCCTCCTCCCTCTCCTTTCTTCTTTTTATCCTCCACCCTAACACAGAGCTTGTATTCCCAGCCCTTTTAATTTTTATTTAGAGACAGAGTCTCTCCAGGTTGCCAATGCTGGCTTGAACTTCTCATCTTCCTGCCTCAGCCTGAGGCCCTGGGATTACAGTATACTGGGTTTCAGGTCTGTGTGGAAGCTTTAAGGACCAGTGCATAACTTGCTATACCCTTATCCTTTAGTTGTCATCATTTGGTACCTTGTGGGGAAATAGAGTTTCTGTCAGCCCATGTCCTTTTGATAACCAGGGACCCTGTAAGCCAGCATGCTTAGACATGAAGTTCCTTGCTGTGAGTGTATAAACATGTACTATGTTAGAGTGCTGATCTGGGGAGTTGTTTGATAAAGTGAAACAGTCCAGACAATTTTGACCCTCAGAGTAATGGAAATTAGGTAATGGTGAAAAAATATTTGCAAATTACCAAGAAAATCATCTTGCCCCAATCATTCAGGAGTTAAAAGCCAAATATAAGGACCCAACTCTTTGCTGAAATGCATTGATAATGGACTTCTCCATCTAAATATTAGGTCTCACATGAACAGAATTACTTAAATTTTGTACAACGCTGAGAAATGTACTATCTTTTTTCTAACTTGGAATTTGGTTATTATTTTAAGTGGGATTTTAAGAGATGAAAATAGTTCAAAGAAAGAAATTATCTTACTTGAATTTAAAATATCAACTATATCAGTTGCATTATTAACATATTCTCTAATTTACAAATCTGATAGTTGATATTCTCATATTCTCAGGAATAAACAGGAAATTTAATGCACATATCTTTATTTTAAATGCATACATCAAATACTTGTTGGTAACATTATGGACACATATTCTATGTAATTATTTGCTATTTAGTAATTGTGCTTTCCTCATTTTCTAATCACTATTTCAAAAATTTAAGCTGTGAGCAGTGGTGCACACTTGTAATCCCAGTGATTCTGGAGGCTGAGGCAGGGGGATCACAAATTCAAGGCCATCCCCAGCAGAGCTTAGCTAAGTCTTAAGCAATTTAGTTAGACCCTTTCTCAAAACAAAAAATAGGAAGGGCTGGGGATGTAGCTTGGTGGTAAAGCATCCCTCGATTAAATCCCTAGTACCAAAATCAAAACAACACAAACAAAAAAAAAAGTATTGCCTAAATGCCTCAGCAAACAACATAACATAACCTTTTTGGAACTTTATATGACAATTGATTTATACAATGTTTAATTGATAGATTTTTTTGAAATTGAGGCTATTGTGAATAATGTTGCTATTTATTCAAATATATAAAGTGTCTTTAGGAGGGAATTATTGGGACAAAGTTACATAACTTTTCAATCTAGTAAATAATGCTAAACTATTTTAAAATGGCATTCAAGTTTCATCACTCCAACTACCTGGCAAATATTTCAAGACTTTTGCAGAGTGGCCACCATGATGAATATACACAAGTACGTCCTTTTGGTTTTAATTTTTACCTGCCTGAGTATTTATGAGCCTGGAAATCTTTAATAATTGTATTGATCTTTTGTATTTCTATATTATAAAGTACCTCCCACAGGTTTTGACTTAATTTTAGAATTATTTTTAATTAATTTATGAACCTTTTTGGGTTTTCTTTGTTTTTGCTTGGATATTACTTTATTCAATTATAAACATATTCTTCAAGATTATGACTGAAGCTGTCATTGTACTTACTATTCATTAATGAATTTATTCATTTTAATTAATATTATGTATCTTCTGAGTCATTCTGTTTTTATTCTATTATTATTAAGCAATTTTTTTCTAAATTATTGAGTTTTCTTTTTCACAGCTATGACTATTTTCCTAAAGTGAGCAGAGAAATGAGTTAAGCAAGGAAAGGCAACAAGTACTAAATTCCTGACCAAGTTGTCACCAATGTGGTAACTGCATTTTTATCAAATGAAGGAACTTGAGATGCTAGTGAAAGCACATACTTCACCTCTCCCACCTGAGAATTGAAACAATTAGTAGGTGCACACTCTGTCCTGTAAGTCATTGGGCGCAATACCTGGTGCAGTGTGTGTGTGTGTGTGTGTGTTTGTTTATGTGTATGTGTGTGTGTTTAATTTTGTGGTTCAACTGGCAGCATACTGTGATTTGGAGGAGTGGATAAGGCTAAAAGAAACATGAAAGTTATTTTAAAATAGACTATACAAGATGAAAAGCACTGTGAGTTATGAGTTGAACACCAATGGTATCTGCTGCAGCATGCCGGTGACATGCTGCAATCCAGGTGACTTGACCTTTTTTCATATTTTGTAAATCATTTCATCTTATATAGTTCTGCAGACAATTTTGTTTACTACCTGTAGTCTTGCTAACTCCTTTTGTTTTCACCTGGGTTTAACTTTAGTGAGTTTGTCATTTAAAGATGTTATTTTTCTTTGGATTTCTTTCTAGTTTTCTATGCCTGCAAATATTTTCAAGGTATTCTTTGTTTTTTTAAACAAAGCAAGCATAATAATATAATCTCAGATAACATGCCATTATATGCAGTCTTTGAGAGTTCATTGTCTCTCTTGTCTTTTTCCACTCCCCTCTGTCATTCTGTTTATAAGGTTGGATCATGATCTCTTCTAATTATTGTTTCTTATTCTAGATGTTTTATATATTTGTGTTCTAAATGAATTTTAAAAATGTGTGCTGACCATTTTTATCAAAAAATAATATTGTGATAATCTATGGGGTATATGATGAAGATGTGTTCATTTAGAGATTAGTCTATCTTCCGAAGAACAATTGGAGTATTTTGTTTTCGTTGTCATTTAGATTGAAATGAGAAGTCACTGAAAAGAATGAGTCATTCATAATTTCTTTCTCATTTATACTAAGTATGTCCTGTGCCTTCTGATTCTCCCCAGAATATATTTATATGCTTGATATTATTTCTCATTGTTCTGATAAATACTACACTTCATTGATTGTTGTCAACTTGAATTTACCAACAACATTTTTTAAGGTCTCTTCTGTTAATCAACTAATTTGCTGATATGTATTGAGGCAATTGAGTATCTTTATTAGTTTTCCAGGGCTTCTATAAGAAAATAACCTGTAGTGAGTGGCTTAAACAATAGATATATTTTTCTATCACAGTTCCAAAGTCCAATATCAAGATGAGAACAGTTACTTTCTCCAGAGCCTTCTTTTCTTGCTTGGCAGATGGTCACATTTGGGGAGTTTTTTGTTTGTTTGTTTGTGGTTTTTGTTTTGCTTTGTTTTGTTTTTTCCAAATTTTAAAATTTTATTATTTTTATTATTTTTTAAGAGGATAACATTTCATTTCTCTAGTTGTAAATGATATAGAATCACAACATACATGCAGTCACACATAAAGTTAGGGCTATGATGACCATCATATTCCATCACCTTTACTGTCTCCGTGCCCCCTCCCCCCTTAAACCCATGTGAACAGAATAACTCCATTGTTCCCATGTCCTTCCCCACATTATGGAACAGCATTCACTTATCAACGAGTACATTTGGCACTTGGTTTTCTGAGATTGGCTTACTTCACTTAGCATGATATTCTCCACCTCCATCCATTTACCTGCAAATGCTATAATTTTATTCTCTCTAATTGCTGAGTAATATTCCATTGTGTTTATATACCACAGCTTCTTTATCCGTTCATCTATCAAAGGGCATCTAGGTTGGTTCCACAATTTAGCTATTGTGAATTGAGCTGATATAAACATTGAAGTGGCTGCATCACTGTAGGATGTTGTTTTTAAGTCTTCTGGGTATAGGCCAAGGAGTGGGATAGCAGGCTCAAATGGTGGTTCCATTCCAAGTTTTCTAAGGAATCTCCATACTGCTTTCCAGATTGGTTGTACCAATTTGCAGTTCCACCAGCAATGTATGGGCATGCTTTTTTCCCCAGAACCTCGCCAACACTTATTGTTGTTTGTATTCTTGATAATTGCCATTCTGACTGGCGTGAGATGAAATCTTAGGGTAGTTTTGATTTGCATTTCTCTGATTGCTAGAGATGTGGAACATTTTTTCTTATGTCTGTTGATGGATTGTATATCTTCATCTGTGAAGCTTGTATTCAGCTCTTTGGCCCATTTATTGATTGGGTTGTTAGTTTTTCTGGTGTTAAGGTTTTTGAGTTCTTTATATATCCTGGAGATTAGTGCTCTATTGGATGTGTGTGTGACAAAGATTTGTTCCCAGAATGTCGGCTCTCTGTTCACTTCATTGATTATTTCTTTTGCTGAGAAGAAGCTTTTTAGTTTGAATCCATCCCATTTGTTGATTCTTGATTTTACTTCTTATGCTATAGGAGTCTTGTTAAGGAAGTATGGTCCTAATCCGACATGATGAAGATTTGGGCCTATTTTTTCTTCTATTAGACGTTGGGTTTCTGGTCTGATTCCCAGGTCCTT
>PVHX01025507.1:10413-22369 GCA_004024805.1 Geosciurus inauris | reverse complement strand
GACCACAGCTAAATTCTTTCATTTGCATATTGATATGTTGCTTTCTTGTTATAACCAGAGTTAAACAGTTCAAGCACAAAGTTCATATAGCCCTTGAGGTCTGAAATATTTACCATCTGGATCTCTCTCTTTTTTAAAAAAGGCGCCTACCTCTGCTGTACACTAAAAAACACATAGGGTTTCTAGTTTAAAATAGCAATTGGCTAACAAGCACTTAACACAGTTTCTCCCAACTTCATAAGTGAAGACACAGAAAAAGATAGAATTCCCCAAATCACTGAAAACTTAGACTAATGGTTTTTTCTACTGCCAGAATCTGGGAGAAATCTCCATTAATAATATAGCTGATACTGAAGTAAGAAAAAAAAATCTGTGGTCAATTTATGCGGCAGCTTCCAGAAGTCAGGATGTAGATAGAAAGATACTAAATCCTTCCATCACCATCAGCCTCATGACGTACAAACCAAGAGTTCATCCAATAATCAGCAAACTACACAGACATTACTCCTGTCTACCACTTTCAGAGGAAATCAGCAATCCTAAAATTGGTCCATATCCATTTAAAGACTCCAATTACCCAAAATCAAGAGTAGAATATGATAGAATTGGTGCTGGCATGCTGCATCCTGGAAAGGGAGTCTGCATAAGTAAAATCAGGTAGTCATGCATGTGGGAGGCTTTTACATTAGAGAGCTTAGTAGGAGGAAAATATAATTCCATATTGGCCCAAAAGAACCTACTACACAGATAGCCACTAGACATTAGGAAATGGGCTAGAAGCCACAAGCATCAACCTGCACGCCAAGTATGGATGGGCAAAGTGGTTCTAACCAACACCACAGAGAACATGAGGATACTCAAAGGCTGTCTACAGATGAATTCTCCTTTGCATACTCATAGACATATAGAAAATAGCATGGTTCTTATGAACACCTCTGACAGCACAAGGAACAGAGGCATATCGTTCTATAGACTTGAAGGAAGTATAAATGTCTGATTTTAGCATACGAACCAGAATAGTTTACAAAACTCTTTATATCCTCAATAGTGTGCAAGAAAACCTGGACTCTGGAACATGTATAGAAAGGCACTAGAATAAAATACATTGAAAAGGAATGACAAGGGTGGAAGAATACCTGAGGAAAGTAAGAAAGAATTACAAACAAATTAGTATTGTAACAGCAGAAGTAAATTTCACACTGGAGACTGCAAAAGGCAAAATATTCATGTTATGAAAGATAAATGTGAATTTCTCACAAGCATATAGAGAGGAAAAGGAAAGTTTATCTTAGAAATCCTACTACAGCTGATATTAGGAAATCTACTACTATAATGTACCAAATGAGGAAGTCAAGGAGAAAACACAAATGAACCACTCTATGGATGTCTAGAAAGCATTAGCTAAACTTATTAACCATTCACAGGCTGCAGGTGCAAGTTGGACACTTGCCTAGCATGTGCAAGGTGAGCCCCATGAGTTTGATCCCCAGCACTATCAAAAAAATATTTTTTCAAGGATTTGATAATTTAAGATAATTACTTAATATCAGAACATCTAATCTGAGTCAAATAATGTGAAACACTAACAATACTTCCATTAAAAGCAGAAGCAAGAAAAGGATCCCTGCCAGTACCACTATTATTTAACATTATTCCAGAAGGTCTGGCCAAATTCAATGAGGCTTGAGACAAAAAGAAAAAACAATGTTCCTTAAAAAGGAGACAAAGTTACCACATATGATTTGATGATTACTATTCAAAACAATTCAAGGGGGAAAGCTGAAAAACTATTAGAAATAAGCATAGTAGCCAAATATAAAACAAACATACAACATTGAAACCTTTCTTATGTACCAATAATAACTACTTGGAAAAATGTAACAAATGATATCACAAACTACAAACTGCTCAGGAATGATGTTGGTTGAGAAATATGTGGGAAACACACATACTCTCTCATATAACTGAAGAACATAAAAGAAAAGTACATTAAAAAGCAAATCATGTCTCTTCCTGAATGGAGAGACTCAATATTGTAACTATGCCAATGATATTAGGTTTAAAGTAACTCCAATCAAAATCCTAGTAGGATTTTTGGGAGCACCTAAGAAAAACATTTTAGGTTCATTAAGAAATAAATGGTTGAGACTACCTAAGAAAAAACTGCAGGTAAAGTGGTAGGATTAGGAGAAGGCAAAGAGAATTTAGTCTACCAGTTGTTGCAAAAAGAGGAATTTAAAGCTGGTTGAAACCCCAACAGAGAGATCAATAGAATAGTACAGTCTCTATAATAAATCCTAGCATATGTAAAAATTTATACTACAAGGGTAATAGTGATAATCATAGGTTATTCAGTGATGCTCAAATAAATGACTAGGGGAAAATACAAGCTATATCCTTACTTCATGCTATCCATAGAATGAATTTTAGGTGGATTTGCAAATTGAGTATTTAAAAAAAACATTTTAAATTGGATTATGTATCTAGTCTTAAAATGGGAAAATATTTTCAAGTAAAAAGCATTGGAAGAAATTAACACAGATTGAAGGGGTTTTGTAAATCAATCAATTTCATCAAAAAATGCAAAAGTAATGTTCATCAAATGCATCATTAGTTCATTAAAAGGCAATATGGGGAAAACATTTACTGCAAAAGTCAGAGGATTTACTGTTCATACATGTAAAACTCATACAAATCAACAGGAAAAATACTCCAATATAAAACTGAGAACATTAATGAACAATCTAGAGAATAAAATATATAAATAGTTAAAGAAAAGACAGGTATGATGGTACATGCCTATAATTCCAGTGACTTGGGAGGCTGAGGCAAGAGGATCACAGGATTGAGGTCAGCCTCACTCAGTATATTAGCAAGACCCTTTCTCAATATAAAAATTGAAAAAGGGGCTGAAGATGTATCAGTGGTACAGCACCTCTGAATTCAATCCCCAGTACTGCAAGTAAAATTAAATAAAATGACTAAAGTACATATGAATAATAAATATGTATGCATCCGAAATTTTCTATTATGAAATTTAAAAGAACTAAGGAAAAGAGCATAGACAAAAGAGAAGCTGCAAGTGAGATGTGTGACAGACCTAAGGGAGTTCCTGGCTCTCCTCTCCCTTGAATTTTCAAAAAGAAATCATATTGGGGCTGGGGCTGTATGTAGCTCAGTGGTAGAGTGCTTGCCTACCATGTGTAAGGCACTGGGTTCAATCCTCAGCACCACATATAAATAATAAATGAATAAAAAAATAAAGATTCATCAACAACCAAAAAAATATTTTTTAAAAAATCGTATTTATTAAGAACTGGTGGGGCAAGCTGATTCATATGATGGGACTGTGTAGGTTCTCTAGAAGTTAATGAGACAAGTAACTTTTATCAAACTTAGAAGTAAGATAGTAAGTGCAAAATGATCTCTAAGAATATATAGTCATCCCTCATTATCCCTGCGGGATTGGTTCCAGGACCTACTGCAGATACCAAATCCATGGATACTCAAGTTTCTTACATAAAATAGTGTAGCATTTGCACATCACCTATGCATACCCCCTGCCAGGTACACTAAATCTTTTCTAGATCACTTCAAGTATCTGATAATATATACACTATCTAAACAGTTCTTATATACTACTGTTTAGGAGATAATGATAAGAAAATATTCAAAATAGATTAATTTTTTTTAGTATCTTTAAGCTGCAGATGTTTGGATCTGTGGATGCAGAGCTCACAGATACAAAGGGCTGACTGCATTGGTTTTACTGAAAATTGAGTAACAGAAAAAATTCTGTGGTTAGATGTTGAAAGTATTGGTAGATTTCTCTTCAGGAAAGAACCATTAAAATCAGCCAAATGACTAAAAAGAAGATGGCTTAGATTCAAAAAGACACAGAACAGCATTGCATGTACAGACACAATACAACAAATAATTCTGGTTCTGCTATATGAGCACCCACGAAGAAGAGGAGCCAGGAGCCAGGAACAGGAAGGATCAAAGACCTTCAAAGGCTGGCAGGCTGGAATGGAGATCAACAGGGCAGACACCCTGCCCAAGATTGATGTGCTGGTGGGCTGAGTAGAAACTCCTTCCTGCTTTAGCTGCGCATCTTGGATGCATGCTTTAAGCTGAGGCAGCCTTTCCAGCAGCAGGCTACAGCAAGAGGACTTAGCAAGTTATGTGTCAACTAAGGTACACATAAATGAAATAGCCTGGGACACAGCCAGAACACTGGGGCACTGTCATTCCCCCTTGTCAAGTATACCACAGAAACCTTGTAGAGAATCCTGCCCCTTGCACACCCCAGGAAAGAATTGCCAGCACCATCCCTGCTCAGAGCATGAAGCTGCTACATGTATCATCATGCCTTTCCTGTAGTAACCAGGTATGTCTCCACAAAGAACATACTAACCCCCTGCTTCACTGGGAAGCTGGCAAAATCATGTAAGGCTGGCACAGCAAGGGACCAATGCAGAAAGTAAGAGACAGTAGACAATACTAATCAATGAACCCATAGGACACATTGGTATAAAAACCATAGCAATGCCCATCTTTGTGTGCTGAGCTATATAGAACTGTAAATAAGTTGACTTCATGCTTTTAACCCTTTAAACACTAATAGAATAGTAGAAAATATTCACTTTAGCAACATAAGGTAGTGATTAGGAACGTGGGCTTTGGAGTCAGAGACATTAGATCAAATCCCACAGGCACCATGCAAAAGCAATTATATCACTGAAAATTTTTGAGCCTCAGTTTCCTTGATCCAACTAAGGATACTATTAGTATTTCCACACAGGTTTGTTGGAAGGATTAAATGAGACAGTCCATGTTGGGTATTTCCCACCATGCCTAGGCACACAGCAAACCTAATTATGCACCTTACCAGGAAAAGAAAAGGAATGCTGACCCTACTACTATATAAGCTCAGCTGAGTTACTTAGCATTTCCTGGACCCTGACTGCTTGATTTGTAGTGTGGATAAGGTATCCCATATCATAATATCATTTAAAGGATTAGATGAGATAATTGAAGACAGAATACTTTGAAAACAGTAAAAGTTAACACTAATATCAGAGTTATTATCTTAAATAAGAGCTGTCTACTTTCTAAAACCTTGATTCTCAACTTCACAATGTACATAGTATTTCCACAAAATAAAATAATATGCATTAAATGAAGTGTATTATAGAAAATTTGATGCAACTTCAGGGAATTGTGCGAAGGAGTTAAACAAAAGTCAATCCAAACCTGCATACTGTATGATTCCACTTATATAATATTCAAAAAGAAAAAAATTGTAGAGAAGTACAGATTAGTGTTTTCTGGGGATCAGGAATGAGGCACAGATGGGAAGGTGGTAAATGTAGCTATAAAAGAACAACAGTAGAGGGGCTGGGGCTGTAGCTCAGTGGTAGAGCGCTTGCCTAGCATGTGTGAGGCACCGAGTTCGATCCTCAGCACCACATAGAAATAATAAATGAATAAAATAAAGATCCATCAACAACTAAAATATAAAATTTTTAAAAAGAACAACAGTAGAGATCCTCATGGTAACTTAACTGTTCTGCCATAACAAATTGTAACAATGTTGATATTCTAGCTTTGATACTGGACTATAGTTTTATAAGAGGTTCCCACTGGAGGAAACTAGGTAAGGAGTACATGGGATTTCTCTGTATTTGCTCTTATAATTACATCTATATTATACTTCATATATAATAATGATCACATATAATATCAAAATGTGAAGTTTGATTTTAAAATGATGTGAGGAGTTTGGAATAAAATGAGGAAAAACACTTCAGTAAGTGAACAAAAGGGACTAGAAAATTATGATTAAAGACAAAGAGTAACCTGGGTACCATGGCACAGGCCTGTCATGCCAGCTACTTGGGAGGCTGAGGCAGGAGGATCACAAATTCAAGGCCAGCTGGGAAATTTAGTAAGACCTTATCTCAAAGTGAAATAGAAAGGGTTGAGGGGGCTGGGATTGTAGCTCAGCGGTAGAGCACTTGCCTCGCATGCATGAGGCCCTGGGTTCGATCCTCAGCACCACATACAAAGCAATGAAATAAAGACATTGTGTCCATCTACAACTAAAAAAAAAAAATTAAAAAAAAGGGTTGAGGATGTAGCTTAGTGGGAAAGCATGTGCAGGGTGGTCCCCAGTGCTGCAAAGCAAAAAAAGACATAAAGGAATAAATACTCATCTAGAGAATAGGAAAAAATAGGAAAAGGGAATTGATGAAGACCAAAACCAAACATTAAAAAATCAAGTAAGGTAAAAAGGATATACAGATCCAAACCCAGATTCTATGCAGTGACCAAAAATCATAAGGTGTTTACCAACTGATTAAAATATAGAAGAACATGAAAATAGACAAGATTAAGTCCAAGACAGAAGACATAACTACAGATGAAGAGATAGTTCTAAAATTATAAAATGCTAAATATTTAACTAAAAATTTAAATTTTAACAAATTTAAAAGCTTAAGAAAAATAGATAATTTCCTAGCAAAATACACATAACCAAACAGAGCCAAAATTATTTAAATAGATTATCACAGAAAACATTGAAAAGGTGATATAGGTCAAAAGAACCAAAACAGATGGGCTTCACAGGTGAGTTTCATCTGACCTTTAAAGAACACATAATTTCTTCCTTCTGTCCTTTCTTTCTTTCTATAGTACAAGGAATTGAACCCAGGAGCGCTCAACCACTGAGCCACATCACCAGCTCCACCATCGTTTTTTTGTTTTTTTTTTTTTTAATTTTGAGATAGGGTGTCAAACTTGTGATCCTCCTGCCTCAGCCTCCCAAGTTGCTGGGATTACAGGCATGTGCCTCTGTGCCTGGCTCAAGGACACATAATTTCTAAGGGTAAGTAATGCATTATAGGCCAGAAAGAAAGAAAAAACATTCAGTGGTACATTTTACATAACCACAATAACTTAACCCTTAAAGTCGGATGAAAAGAATACAAAAAACGACTCCAAACTCATTCATGTTTACTGAAGCAAGGTTATAAATAAAATATTAACTCCGGCAATGTATCAAAGTAATAATACACTATGACCATGGGTTTATTTTAGTAATGTAAGAGTAGTTCAAAACAAGAAAATCCATCAACATAATTCATGGTATCAAAAACTTCAATGAGGGCTGGGAGTGTAGCTCAGTGATAAAGCACTTGCCTCGCATGTGCAAGGGCCTAGGTTCTATCCCCAGCACTGCAAAAACAGACAACAAAAAAAAAAAACTTAAACGAAAAATAAAACCGACATGATCAATAGATGTCGGGAAAGCATTTGATAAAATACAGAAACAATTCCCTTCTTTAAATAATGTCTTCAGTAAATGTGTAAATTAAACATCAACAGCAAATATGGAGGAATGCAGAAAATATTTCAATTTATAATCACTTTTAAATAGTCTACCAGCAACTTTTTAAAGAAAATTTAGCTCTGTCTTTGAGTTTCTTCTAAATGCAACAAGAAAACGAAATAACTAGTATAACCATTGGCAAGAAAAAAACTAAAAATTTAGCAGAACTACCAAGAAAATTTGGTAACATAAAACATAAGATAAATATTTTTGAAATCAATAATAGATTTCTATTTCAGCAGGAAGCACTTGGAAAGGGGAAAATATTACATGCATCACAGGAAAAACAGCTGTTCTTGAGGAATAAATGAATCAACAAAGGCTTAGAGCAGATAAGAAAAAAAGATCTAATTGAAAGATATAAAACAAGATCTGAACAGATGGAAATACTATTTCTAGATTAAAATAACCATATAATAAAAAACTAAAATATAAATTTAATGTAATTATATTTACAATCCTAATAAGTTTGGTGGGTAGTGTCTAAAATGATCTTAAAATGTTTATTTAGGAAAAAGTGCAAAAGAATAGCCAAAAATATCTTTAAGCTTATGCAATCAAATCACTGTGACTTTGATGGAAAAAAAAAACAAAAACAGACAAATAGTACAAGGTGCAGTGGTGTACACCTGTAATTCCAGTGACTCAGGACACTGAGGCAGGAGAACTACAAGCACATGGTCAGCAACATACAGAGACCCTCAGCAACATACAGAGACCCTCAGCAACTTAGCAAGATCCTGTGTCAAAAAAATAAAAAAATAAAAAGGGCTAAGGATGTAGTTCAGTAGAAAAGTACCCCTGGATTCAACAGCCAATACAAAAAAATATAGTCAAATACATAAAATGGAATAATCAATAAATAAACTCTAGTATATAAAACATTTCATGACTGACAAAGATGGCTATTCAGTTTATAGAGTAAGAGTTAAAATATTATTCTAGCACAGCTGTTTTCCATCTTTGATAAAACAATCTTAAACATGACTAGAAATTCAGAAGTTATAAAGAGAATCATCTTCAGATATGAAAAAAAATGTAAAAAAAGTCATACAGATATATCATGAGCAAACAATAATGACAGATAAAAAGCCAATATCTAAAATATAAAAGACATCTTACCAATTAGGGATAATATGAATAATCCATAGGAAAATAGGCAGATGATATGAATAGACAATTCAAACAATAAGTTTAATTGGACAATAAAAAAACCCAATACTGAAATTCATTAATAGTCAAGGAACTACATCCATTAGATTGTCCTATTTTAAAAAGAATCCTAACACCTATTGTTTACAGAGAGAGTAATAATCTCATATATTAGAAACAAAAACTAAAACTGAAGTATAACAGCCTGATTTGTAAATCAATATGGCATTATCTGTTAACACAAGCACATTTATATATAAACATTCATATATATCTATCTACAAGTTGAAATCAACAGGATCTAAGGCCACATGCACAATGATGTTTATTTCACCATGGATTTTAGCAGCAGAAATCTGGAAAGTAAATGTTCATTAATAAGGAATTACTAGATAAATTATTGTGTTTCTGTGAAATATTTCGCAGCTTTATAAAAGAATAAGATCTATACCAATAGGCTTTCATAGATTTCATAAGATATTATTGAGTGGAAAATGTAAAGTTATATACATTAACGTATATGTAAGACTCTAATCCATACGATGAACAATAAACAACAACAAAAATACTCTACAACCTACACAAATGTGTGTGTGTATGTGTTCCTATGCTCATAAAGAAGAACATAAAAGAATGTATATTGATTTGGAAATATGGTGTGGAAAGGTAGAGCTAGAAGCCAATCACAAAAGGGAAAAGAAAAAGACTACCATAAAAAATAAATCCAGCAATCATATTATGTATTTATACATGTGCATAAACATATAAATAAATTTTAAATTAAATTTAGAAAAGATACAATAAAAATCTCAATATACAATTTGTTCTCTGCTTATTAAAAAAAGGAAGGGAATAACCAAAATTATCTTTTAGGAGTAAGATAAGGGGTGATGTTTATTTTGTTCTTTATGTGTCTGTATTTTCTATGATCTAAATTAATACTTTCATCATAATGGAATAATACTAATAAATGTTACTTTTAAAACATTACACTGAATCATTGAGCTCATTTTGGAAAATCAAGGGTTGAGAGGACAGGGTTAAATCCCCTTTCCCTTAGGAGCTGTCCACGTAACAAATATCTAAAATCAGGATCCATTACCCCTTACCCAGCAGAAAGTTACTCACCTAAGGCAAGAGACTAAGTGGCTATTTCAAAGAGCTATTTGAAGCAGCAAATGGGGTATTTTTTCCCCTATCCAACACTTTAATGACTTAAGTAAATCAGAAAGCCATTTACACCACTCTCAATTATCCAAGGATCTGCCAAACTCTTTACTTCCTGTTCCCTTCCTCTGGCTTGAGGCCATTTCACTGCTCACAAATAGCTCCAAAATGGGGGCCAGGGAAGGGCAAAAGAGATGAAATTAATTCAGTCTATTTGGCTTCTCATTAGCAACTCTAATAAAAGGTTTGATAAGTGAGATGGTCACAACTCATGGTTAAAATGAGGGTTCCAGGACTCTAGATAATTTCATTAAGTAAACTTGCCTTTAGAGAGAAAATATTTGCTTGCAATATACTTTATTAGATTTGATTCATGCTATTCTTAAGAGTCAGGACATGTATTAAGGTGATACTTCTCTCTCATTTTAACTTTCACTGTAAGAAAAAACTCATAACCAAATTATATTGTTACATTGTGTGTATGTACTAATATGTAACAACAAATTCCACAATTAGGTACAACTATAATGTATCCATAAAAACTGTGGAGAAAAAAACTCATGAAAACAAGAACAACGTCTTCAATGTAAAGCAACACTTTCTCAGTGGAGCAGCTGGATCACAATGCAAAGGCATTTCAGGGGAGAGATGCTGTCTGGCCTCCAGCACACTCTCGAGAGTAAATTTAGACGGGCAAAAACTTCCAAGGAAATAAGTCTTGGCTATACAACTTTGCCATGCATTCTTTTTTTTCTTTTATTTACATTTTTTTATTGGTGTATTATAATTATATACAATGGTGGGATTCATTGTTACATATTTATATATACACACAATGTAATAATAATATAATTTGGCCAATATCATTCCCTAATATTTCCCCCTTTTCCTCCCTTCCTCCTTCCCCTGGTCCCTCTCCTCTACTCTACTGATCTCCCTTTAATTTTCGTGATCCAACCGCAACCTTTCTTTTCCTTTTTTCAGAGGAAAACTTCCCTATGATAGGTACTACTACTATTCCCATTTTATAGAAGAGCAAATAGACTCAGAGGCTATTACTTGCCCAAGAACATACAGCTGTAAATGAGGAAGCCCATCCAAACCCAGCCTATGTGCTTAATTGCTGAAGCCTTTATTTCAGTCACTGTAGCAGACTGTCCCCTCCATATTTATTATGTACAGGAAACTCAAGTCTGTAATCTGGGGGTAGGGGGTTAGACTTGATTTTTTTTCTGCTCTTCCTATGTCTTTACATCTCACAAGACAGAGAAACCAAATAAAGGAAAACAAGTCATTTAAACCTTGTTCCTGGGCTGGGGCTGTAGCTCCATGTTACAGCACTTGCCTCGCATGTGTGAGGCACTGGGTTCGAGCCTCAGCACCACATAAAAATTAAAAAAAAAAAAAAAACCAAAGATATTGTGCCCATCTACAACTAAGAAAATAGTTTTTTAAAAAACCCTTGTGCCTTGTCTCTACAATAACAGTAGCTCTTATTTCATCACTTTTACATAAATATCAGGCACTGCTGTTGAGTCATTTCTATGGATCAATCAGTTCACCCTCATAGCAATTCAAGGATGCAGTCCTATTATCATCACCATTTTGTAAGAAAGGCAACTGAGGCTCACAGAGGTTATGAGATTTTGGCATTCCAGATCCCATGCTCTTTTTTTGGTACTGGGGATTGATCCAGGGGAGTTCTACTACTGAGCTACATCCCCACTTGTCATACATTCTTGACACTTTCAATTGGCTCAAAGGATCTGTCAGGGCTTGACAAAAGCCACATCTCCACACAGAGCATTTCCCTGTTTCCGTGGGCCCTCACAGACTTTTCTTCCTTGGAGAAGCACAGAGAAAAAGTAGTATAAGCCCAAGGTGCTCACAGCACATCATACTTTGTTATCAAATAGACAAAACAGAATGAAGAGCAATGGTAATAGAGCAAAAAACAATTTTCTCTTACTTGAAGACCACGATAGCTCCCGGACTTGGAGGACAGGCCAGGAGGAAGATCTGCAATTGAAGAATTAAGAATGGTTAGCAAGCCGGGCGCGGTGGCTCAAGCCTGTAATCCCAGCACTTAGGGAGGCTGAGACAGGAGAATCGCGAGTTCAAAGCCAGCCTCAGCAATGGCGAGGTGCTAAGTAACTCAGTGAGACCCTGTCTCTACATAAAAACACAAAATAGGGCTGGGGATGTGGCTCAGTGGTCGAGTGCCCCTGAGTTCAATCCCCAGTA
>PVHX01025507.1:0-10313 GCA_004024805.1 Geosciurus inauris | reverse complement strand
AAGAATGGTTAGCAAGAGAAATGCTAGACACAGTGACACGGTGTCACTTCAATAACATACAAAAAATAACCAAAGCTCTAACATATACAAAAAATGTAATATAAAAAATTAAAATGATAAAAGTTCTATGTTTTGATGTAAGAATTAAAAGATAAATTTTAAAAAAATTAAAAGGCAAGCAGGTGGTTTTCCCAAATCCATGTTTGTGTTTACACACACATGCACGTGTGTGTGTGTGAGATAGGAAAAGAGAGACAGAGAATGTGTGTCTATGTAAGAAAATGACAAGACTCAATTCTTCAAGGCTTTAACTTCAATATGACACAAGTAGTCAGTCTTAGAAGCTTTTAACCCAGGGCATGTAAAAATAGAATCTGAGCATGAAACACACATACACACGCCATCTGGTTTGCCTCCCATGGGGGAAGGTGGGTTTATCAATACCCAGCACTGCCAAATTTAGCAAATAAAAAGACAGGAGGCCAAGTTAAATTTGAATCCTTGGTAAACAATGAATAATGTTTTAGTACAAGTTGGTCTTCAATATTACATGGAACATACTTATACTAAAACATTGCTCACTGTTTATCTGGAATTTGAATTTAACTGAGTATCCTGTATTTTATGTGGAAACCCTATCAAAATGCCACCCCCAGGTTCCAAAGCTCCCTTTGATTTGATTCTTTTGTTTCTAAGCATGCCTAGGTGATTTTTACTCTTCCATGCTCCTCTAAGGTCAAACCAAACTAAAAGAATCTTGTCCTTTTAGGGGCTGTGGTTGTGGCTCAGTGGTAGAACACTTGCCTTGCACGTGTGAGGCACTGGGTTTGATCCTCAGCACCACATAAAATAAATAAAGATACTGTGTCCATCTACAACTAAAAACTATTTAAAAGAATCTTGTCCTTCTAAGAGACCAATCAGTTCCCTGCTACTTGGTGAGACCTAAGCCTGGATTACAACCTTTGAAAACCCACAGCCCTTTGACTTTCACCTATGTGGCAGTTACTCAAATGTTTCGTGAAGAGACAAAAAAAAAATCTGCTTCAAAACTTGCTGCTAAACATGCAAATTCCTGGGTTTTCCCATTAAGTATTCTGAATGCACAAGTCTGGGACCTCAGGAATCTGCATATTTAACAAAAGCTCCAGGAGCTCAACCCCTTCTAGAAGCTCTATATACTGCATGTTTGATCTTGGACTGAACTATGAAAGGTGAAAGCCATTATGTGGAACTAAGACAAAAGAATGAAAGTCATGTTTGTGAAGTTCCTTTAGCTACAGAGATTCAAAGGTGTGGTTTAGGAATCATTGATATGTGTTGCTATCTTGTTGACAGCTGCGATGAATATGTATTATTTGCATTATGGACTTGTTGTGTTTGTCATGTGTATGTTTTTTAACATTTGGTTCTCTCAGTGTCTACATTTAGAAGAAAAGGGTTCTATAAGGAAAATCATTAAGGAAATACACCTGCTTGACAGCTTGAATGCCTGCCAAAATCAAGAAAAAGAATAGAAGAGAAAGGGTCTTATAAAGAACAGGACCCAGAGTCCATCACCTGCACAATACCTTATCAAAGAACCCCTCCAAGGAAAAAGCCATTAAGAGAGAATGTGCCTTTCCCCCTGTGGATCAATTTGATTAAAATTACAAAGCCAAGGATAATTACAGGTCTACAATCCTTTAATGGCAAGCCTCAAATCCAAAAAGCTCTCAAAATGAAAATTTGTGTTTTTTTCCAAAGCTAATGTGGTAGCAAAACAACTTGAATGGAGGTGAGGCTATTCTATTTACCCTTATTTATTACACTTGTGGTGAATATTCACATATTTTTCATAAAAATAATAATTTGATTGTAGGGTGCTGTCCCAGGCCCCCTGCAAATATATGTCAAATATTCTACCATGCATAGTAATGACTCTGTAAATTCAAAGGACTCCAATTTCTGAAATACATCTGTCCTCTCTAGTTTGGGATAAGGATTGTAGACCTGGAGTTTTAATTATCCAAACATTACCTTATCCCCACTCCCCAGCCCACCCTTTAGGAGCAGTCCAAGAAAGAAAGAAAGCTGGTATTCTTTACCCCTGATCCAGCAGTAAAGTTACTCACCTTAAGCAAAGGACCAAGTTGAAGGCTGCACATAGTTACCCAGCATCAGGCCCATCAAAGGCTACAATCTGAAGCTACAGTATATAGAGGAGACAGGAACCCCAGCCACCATGGAAAGGTCCTTAGTACTTCTGGAATCCCTAAAGAGCCAAGCCAGTAGCCTTCCTGAGCTTCTGGAATACCCCCAGACACTTCCAAAATGCTAAATAGAGAAGTAAAAATGCGACACTGGGTCTCACAGTTAAGTCTTTTCAATACCCACAGGTAAGACAGGCTAAGCAGATTCTCGGGGACCAATTTCCCTATAACTCCATTTGGTTGCTTCTCATTTTCCCTTTGCCAGATGTCCAGAAATCTACTAGAGGGAATGAGCCTTCACTTACAACCCAGTTGGTTGTCCTATTATCCTCCATCAGTCACAGAGCTAACTTCTTTAGAGGCAGCTAATCTAGTCTTGCTTCTAAATGAGGTTTCCAATAGTTACTTTCATGTGGCCAAGTCATTCTAATCAGCACTTTGGCCTTTCTTCATCTTGCCTGTTTATTCCCATCACCAAGATGGTGAATACAATTTTACATTAGATACAGAAGAGTGGATCTAAAAAAGAACCCCCAAATCATCATACATCATTTTCAGTAATCTTAAGACGTCATTTAGCAACTTCAAAGATTTATGACATTGAACCTCTTGGCTCTATCAAGCTGGGGTCACATCTATAATCACTAATAGCCAATGCAGTCTTGTGAAAATAACATTTTAATTTAGAATCCCAAAGTACCCCAGCCCTTGTCTGATTATCCCTGCTTTCTTCCTTGGTTGGTTTCTAATCTCCTCCAAATTTTAGTACCATGTGTTTCAGACTAGAATATAGAAAACTAAATTATCCCTTGAAATATAATAAAGTAGGAAGAGGGGATACTCTTAAGTGCAAACAAGGAAGAGGAGTACTCATCTGAGCTTATCCTAGTTCCAACTAGCTACTCTATATTCATGCTAAAACCTGTCCAGACCAGCCCATGAATTAAAGGGCATGAGCAGGTAGCCTATAGAAAACTGCCACTTCTCCAATGCCTGGTATGTAGGCAGGGCTGTGTTATTAAGCCCCATTTTACAAATGAAGAAACTGAGGGAGAGTTCTGACAAGCCTTCTGATGATACCTCATGTGCCCTAACTTCAAGTTTAATGCACTATCCACCTCACACCTGACAGAACAGGCCAGGGCTTGTCTTCTTTAGACTCTAGCCCTGCCCCTTGACCACATGGGGCACAGGGACTTACCCCAACAGTCTCATGCCTATGTCACCAGACAGTTCCTGAGATCGACTCTCTGCACTATAAGGCATCCCAAATGCAAACCTAACAAGACAGCAAATCACACTTATGCAGATGAGTTTCAGAGGCCAGCATTCTGCAAAGGTAGGCTCATTATCATGCCAACCTGCCTCATCAGGCCCATCAAAGGCTACAATACGAAGCTACAGTATACAGAGGAGACAGGGACATGTCTTGTGGGTGCTTGCAATTCTTGAATCCTTATGAAACTGAGGTCTTTGGGGCTGATTTCCCCCAGAAAAACCCACAGATTCCATTCAATACCATACTTCCTTAGATTCTTCAGGAAAGATCCTCATACTACTCTAAGGTTCTCCAGCCCCAAAACCTGTGAATGCAGCTAGTTCCTAAGCACCCAATCTAGCCACCAGCTGCTGTCCAAGTTCATCCTCTACCTCTGAACTGCTCTGGTTCTAGATTTCCACCTCTCCTACCCAACCTCTCAGCCATCACTTATCCTGCTTGCTATTAATTGTCCCCAGTCATATGAGTTCACTGCCATCACTGTTCAGTTTCCCATCAGCTTCTACACTACCCCAACACTAGACTGAACATAACACAGTTTTCATAGCACCTAAATAAGAAAGCTTTTGTTCAGAGGAGGAAGTGCTGATACTAGGAGAAATGTTATTGGGAAGAGGGCTCAGTAAGCACACATCATCCTCAATGTGGGCTTAGCCAGGTGAAGCAGTGAAGGGACATGAAGGAACTAAATGAAAAGAAAATAAAGTGACATCTACAGGAGAGTAGTATTTGGTCTAGCCCACAACCTCCTCAGGTTTAGTCCTTTTAGCACCAGTACTTCTACTCTACCTCCTATGTGGGCACCCAGTTGTCTGGGTGTTCCTAAGGACAAATGCATATGACCATTACCCACCAAAAGAAAGATTAACTCCATGGGTTGCCCAAAGTCTGTCCTAAGGCTTTTCTCCCTAATGTTCAGATGTTTGGGCCCTCATTATCTCTCAGGACCACTACAATAATCTCTTCACTTGTCTCCCACCTCCAGGCACACTGCTTCAAGAAGGATCTGTCTAAAATGTAGCTTTGATCTGCCATTTTTAAATCCTTCCATGGCTCACCAGTACCTACAGAAAAAGCTCAGGATCCTATGTGCAGCAGACAAGGCCTTATTTGTTCCAGGTTCCACCTATTTTCCCAGCATGGAAATCTTATGCATTTATGCCAAACTGTATCCTGAATGTACTTCATGTTGATCAACATGCTTCTATGATCTCATTTCTTGTAGCTTCATTTTATTCAATTTTATGAATATGCAACAATTTACCTAACCAATACCCTCCTTTTGCACATGTAAGTTAGGTCTACATTTTTTAGTTCCTTTACTATCTGATCCATAGTCGACTTTATAGATCTTCAAATGGAGTACCACTGTCCCTTGGTATCTGTGGGGGATTGGTTCTAACATCCCTGCAAATACCAATATGCAAGTATACTCAAGTCCATTAGACAAAATGAGATAGTATTTACCTATCACCTACTCTCATCCTCCTGTATATTTAAATTCTTCCTAGATTACTTATAATACCTAATATAAACGTTATATAGTTATTATACTGTATTGTTTAGGGGATAACGACAAGAAAAATATCTATACATGCTAAGTACAGACACAATTATTTTCTTTGTATATTTTCACTTAGCAGTTGGCTGAATCCCTAGATGTGGAAGTCAAGGACGCAGCTGTATATTGTCTTAAGGCCTTTGGCCCTGTCTGCTAAACTGCACACTAGAAAACTTACTTGAATTGATCCAACTCCCTCCAGGAACAAATGAGAATGTGTTTTCTGCTGCTAGTTGGCCAATAGGTAATTTAAGTTGTTAATTATCACTTTTCAAGGCAACACACACACACACACACACACACAGTTTATTGTTTTAATTTGCATGTCTCAGATTACCAGAAATATTAAACTGTTTTCTAACATGTTTATTGGCCAGGCATATTTCTTCTTTTGGGATGTGACCATCTGTGCACTCTGTCTGCAATCCAACTGGAATGTTCATTATTTGCTGAGTTGTAAGAGTTATTTATATATTAATAACACTGGATACAGACTTAGGACATTTATTGCAAACATTTTTCCCGATTTGTCACTGTCATAGCTCTGCTTATGGTAGTGTTTTTCTTTATGCACAGAATCTTTTTCATCTTCATGTAACCAATGTATTTGTCATTTCCCTTTCATTTGGCTTATGTCTTTGATATCACACTTTATAAATCTTACAACCCCAGGATTACCTATTGTTTTCCTAATTTTAATTTTAAAATTTAAATCTCCAACATCAAGAAAGTGTATCCCTGTAATCCCAGCACTTTGGGAGGCTGAGACAGGAGAATCATGAGTTCAAAGCCAGCCTCAGCAACAGCAAGTTGCTAAGCCACTAAGTGAGATCCTGTCTCTACATAAAACACAAAATAGGACTGGGGATGTGGCTCAGTGGTCGAGTACCCCTGAGTTCAATCCCTGGTGCCAAAAAAAAAAGTAAGTGTATCATTGTTAATTCTATTCATGATTCCACAATGGCCTCCCACCTTTCCCTCTTATGGCTAAATCTTATTTACCTTTCAAATGCAAAATTTAACATCCCTTTCTCCAGGAAATGTTCCCCATACTCCATGGTTAAATGCTGGTCTTTGGTTCAACCAGTACCTCCCTTAGTTTACCTCTTTCTGAGAATTTACCATTTTTGTCAGTGTAAGAAGCTTACAAAGAAGCTTTCCTTAAGGATTTAGATTAAAGGAAGCAAAGAGTGCCTATTTGCAGAGTAGACTGTAACCTGCTTGAATTACACCTAAAGAAGAAATGGAGTTGGCCAACCACAGTGGTATGGAATAAGGAGTTCCTCAAACAGATATGTGGTAACACCCACACCCAGGCTCATAAATATCAAGTTTTCTGGCCTCATTAGCAAGTTTACCTCTGTTAAGAGGAGGAAGCAGGGGCTGGGATTGTAGCTCAGTGGTAGAGGGCTTGCCTCACATGCGTGAGGCCCTGGGTTCGATCCTGAGCACCACATACAAAGCAATAAAATAAAGACATTGTGCCCATGTATAACTAAAAAAATTTTTTAAAAAAAGAGGAGGAAGCAGGACAGACGGTATTGCTAAGTGGTTATGAACACAGGCTTTAGAATCAAGATAGATAGGAATTCACTTGCTGACTCTGCCACTCACTGGCACTCTGGCCTTGGGCAAGGGTTGGGAGGAATTTTCATCTATAAAGTAGGGATTAAAAATAGGACCTATGTCTCACAGGTTTTGGAGAGGATCAATTGTGATAAGATAAGCAAAGTATTTGGCATAATGCCTAGCACATAACTAGCCCTTAATACATAGGAGCTATAATTATTCTGATTTCAGTAGAAAGTCCAATCCTACTGTGAGCTACATTGGCAACAGTTGATACGAAACTTGCAATTCATTTAAATTTATTTGTTTTAATTTTATGCTTGCATAACAACATTCTGATATATGACTCAGTTTCTCTTGTCCAGCTGCCCACAGGGAAAGAATGCTACACTACTTAGACTTAGTTTCCTCATCTGTCAAATGCTGGTTGTGATAGGACTCTCATAGAGTATATGTGAGAAGTGAATTCTTGAAATACTTTGTTTGGTACATGGAACGTTATAAGGAATAAAATAAGTATAGACAGTAGCATATGCCTGTAATCCCAGCAACTCAGGAGGTTAAGGCAGGTGCATCACAAGTTCAAGGTCAGATTTCCCAACTCAGTGCAGCCCAAAGCAACACAGTGAGATTCTGTCTCTAAATAAAAAATATAAAAAGGGTTGGAGATGTGGCTCAGTGGTTGAGTGTCCCTGAGTTCAATCTCCAGTACCAAAAAATAATAAGTATGAGCTATTGATAGCCTCATCTTTACTGGATACCCTTTCTCTTCTCCTCTCCCTGAAAATTCCATCCAAGCCCATGACAAGTTCTATTTCTTCCACAAGGTCTTGTCCAATAACTCCAGACAATAACTCTCTTTTCTCCAACAGCCTGAAGAACTCACTGGGTTTTGAGATTTCATTTAATTTGGGACGCTACATGACTCACTCTCATTACACATGATGATATAGTTGCAGTCAGTGTTATAGTAAGTTCACAGCTAGGATCTCATTTCCAATCTTGCCCTCCTGATAAATCTTAAATTGCCATTGGTGAACTACTGAACAAAGCCAAAAGCTCTTTACAGGGTAATTGACACCCTCAACAATGTGGCCTTCAGATACCTTACCAGTTTTATCCCTCACTACATCTTAGTTTTCACTCGAACCTCAATTCCCACATTTTTGCACTACAAAGAACAACAGTGCTTAGCTATAATATCAAAGTCTCAACTGCTGATTCTATTCAGGTATGAAATGCTTTCTGGACATTTCCAAGTGGGTGTGACATAGGACTTTAGATCTGGCATACCTAAATCTGACCTTGTCATCTTCTTTCCCTAACTTCTTCCCTATGTATTGCTCCTCAAAATGGGAGAGGAGAGGCAGCTCCTCCATACAGTAGAACTCCAACTGAGAAGGGTAAAAGGAACAAGGAAAACAAAGTCACCAAAAGGCAAACACCACAGAAATAATGCTTGCAGGCAAGAACTGCTGACAGAAGCTGTAATTAGTGATGAAAGTATTATCAATTTTGTTTGTCAGATACTTGCTAATTAGAAATGGAAAAATAGTAATTTTGCAGGGGTGTTTGAAACCTGAGATACTACCCTAAGCAAGTGACTGGGTTTAGCATCACAGGAATAAGACATGTCATCATGTATTCCATGATGTGATACCTAGAGAGCAGTACATCATTGCCATGATAATTTTGATCAAACTGCATTTTCTCAATCTATTCATGAATAAAATATCACAAGCCAAAATTGAAGACATTCCACAAAGAAACTGACTAGAACTCTTCAAAATTGTAAAGGTCATGAAAAACAGAGAATAAGGAACTGTCACGAATTAGATGACACTAAGAGAAAAATTAATGCAACATGGGCCCCTGGACTGGATAGCTGGAAGAGG
The DNA here is from genome assembly GCA_004024805.1 of Geosciurus inauris. Classification (NCBI taxonomy): domain Eukaryota; kingdom Metazoa; phylum Chordata; class Mammalia; order Rodentia; family Sciuridae; genus Geosciurus; species Geosciurus inauris. Next base: position 1,817 of record PVHX01025507.1, on the reverse strand, counting down.
AAAAGGACATTAGTGGAAACACTGATGGGATGTGAATAGAGTCTGTAGTTTATTTAATGGCACCACACCAACATTAATGATGTTGACAACTGTGCTATAATTATATAAGATATTAACATTAGGGGAAGCTGGATAAAAAGATATACAAGAATTATCTGTACTATCTTTATAACACTCTGTCAATAAATATCATTTTATAAAATAAAATTTAAAAAAGTATTATCAGGAGCAGGGTTGTGGCTCAGTGGTAGAGCGCTAGCCTAGCATGTGTGAGGCACTGGGTTTGATTCTCAGCACCACATATAAATAAATAAAGGTCCACTGACAGCTAAAAAATATTTTTTAAAAAAAGGTATTATCAGTCAATCAATGAGCCTATCTTCAATCCTTAGAGCTATCTTTGATACCACCCATCTTTCTCAACCTCCCGCATATAGTCAGTCCCTGTCCTATCATCTTGTCACTTGACTATGTCTCAAATCTGTCTTCACTATATTTTCCTAATTCTGTCCCTATCATTTTCTTAAACTACTACAGCAGTTTTCTAGGTGACCTCCAGGTCTCCAATATCTCTCTCTTCCTTTAGTCTAGTTCATATACTATTGCCAGGTCCCTAGTCTTAAAATAGTACCCTGATCATGTTATGCTCATTCTTAAAATTCTCAGGTGACAGATTTATTGCAGTCCTTGTCAGAATCCCAGTGACTGTACGAAGTGACAAGCGATCTAAAAATTCACATGGAAATGCAAAGAATTCCAAATAGCTGAAAAGAGACTGAAAATAAGAACACTACCTGTTCTCAAAACTTAGCACAAGCAATAGTAATACACTGCAGTACTAGCATAAGGATAGGTACATAGACCAATGGAATAGAATTGAAAGTCCAGGGCTGAGGTTGTGGCTCAGTGGTAGAGCACTTGCCTAGCACATGTGAGGCACTGAGTTCCATCCTCAGAGCCACATAAAAATAAATAAATACACTGTGTACATGTATAACTAAAAATATTTTTAAAAAACAGGGATAAATCTTCCTGACCTCAGATTCAACAGTTGATTCTATGATATGACATCAAAAGCATGAGCAAGAAAAGAAAGCATGAAGTCAACTTCATCAAAATTAAAATATTTTGTGCTTCCAAGGACACTATTAGGAAAGTAAAAAGATGACTCAAAGAATGGGAGAAATAATTTTATAGATCATGCATCTGATAATGATCTGGTATCCAGAATAAATAACTAGCTCTTAAAGTTCTACCATAAAAAGAGAAATGAACTAAAAAGTGGGCTAAGGATTTGAACACTTTCCAAAGAAAATATATAAATGAGCAATATGTACATGAAAACATGTCCAATATCATTAGTTATCAGGGAAATGCCAATCAAATCCACAAAGGGGTAACACTTCACACCCACTAGCATGGCTAAGAATTAGAGACAATGACAAGTGTTCATGTGGGTGTGGAGAAACTGGAACCCTCCCACACTGTCAGTGGGGATGTAAAATGGTGTTGTCACTTTAGAAAACAGCCTGGCGGTTCCCCAACAGGTTAAACATAATTATCATATGACCCAAAGTTTCCATTTCTATACCCACGAGAAATAAAAGCTTACATTCACACAAAAAATCATGCATAGATGTTCATAGCACATTGTTCTTAATAGCTGCAAGGAAGAAACAACCCAAATATTCATCAATGTACAAATAAATGCACAAAATGTGTTATATAGGGGCTGGGATTATGGCACAGTGGTAGCGTGCTCGCCTAGCACGCATAAGGCACTGGGTTCGATCCTCAACACCACATAAAAATAAAAT
>PVHX01025506.1:0-22299 GCA_004024805.1 Geosciurus inauris | reverse complement strand
ACACGGGTGTCCTCGTGTGTGTGACTGTGTTCTCTCCTGCTGTGTCCTGCACACGGGTGTCCTCGTGTGTGTGACTGTGTTCTCTCCTGCTGTGTCCTGCACACGGGTGTCCTCGTGTGTGTGACTGTGTTCTCTCCTGCTGTGTCCTGCACACGGGTGTCCTCGTGTGTGTGACTGTGTTCTCTCCTGCTGTGTCTTGCACACGGGTGTCCTCGTGTGTGTGACTGTGTTCTCTCCTGCTGTGTCTTGCACACGGGTGTCCTCGTGTGTGTGACTGTGTTCTCTCCTGCTGTGTCCTGCACACGGGTGTCCTCGTGTGTGTGACTGTGTTCTCTCCTGCTGTGTCCTGCACACGGGTGTCCTCGTGTAACTGTGTTCTCTCCTGCTGTGTCCTGCACACAGGTGCTCTCGTGTGACTGCATTCTCTCACACTGTTTTTTACACGGGTGTTCTCACTGTGGGCATTCTCATGTGACTGTGTTCTCACACACGCTGTCACTCACACCCACATGACTGCACATGACAGTGATATCCCAGCCTCAGCTCTGGGAGGCCTAGGGCTGGATGAGACTTGAGGGCCAAAGCTACTGTGGGCCTGGATGTCTCGTAATGTCACATCTGACGGCAGCGTCCACTCTCTGTGGCCAGGCCTCCTGCAGGCAAACTCGAGACTGGTGAGCCAAGTCCCCTCCTTGCACAGTGCCAGGAGACCTCGAAGAGGAATGGAAGCAGGCCCAGGTCCTGCGTGCCACCTCCTCAGTGACCCTGTGGGCTTGCCTTGGTGTCCCCTTTGGGTGGCATGTGACAGATATGCCTCCAGATCCCCTCCTGTGTGAGCAGTGAAGGCCACGAGGGCACAGTGACCTGTGAGGCTCAGGTGTTGCCCTGACGGAGGGGCCCAGCAAGAGCAGAAGCCCTGGACGGTGGCCAAGGTGCACAGTGGGGACCACCAGACAAAACTCCTGCGCCAGCAGCTCACCTGTGAGAGGACGCTGGACAGCACCATGTTCAGGCAAAGAGCTTCCTCGCCCCTCTTGTGCTGCATCTAGGATGACCACTTCGACTTTGAGCCCACTTCCAGGAGCTGCTACTGGCAACCAGCTCCGTGGACTTGGAACGTGGCAGTGGTCAGCACGGGGCTCTTGCCCGTGCACCAGGGATCAGCAGGACTGAGCTCGTGGCTCTCAAGCATGGGGTCAGCAGGTGGAGCTGCAGGAAGGGAACACGCATACACTGCTCGCAGGTTCGTGCGAGAAAGGCCCGTTGGGCGTTAGGAACCACAGCATCCTTGACAACTGACTCATCAGACAAGGCGATGGTCCCCAGAGCCACAGCCACCTCGCAGGGCATGAAGACCCTGCATGGGTGCACCTGAAGAGGTGAGGGGAGGACGCCTTCACACGCGACCTCGGCACCGTCCACACAGTAGCGGACGGCTCACAGAGGCAGCGGCGGTGACTCCACTTTACATAGACATGGGCTTCGCCAGAGCCAGTACCCGGGATGAAGAAACAGACCTGCAAACAGACGGCACTCTGCACAGGCAGACGGCGGGCAAGCCGTGCAGGTCCAAGGAACGTCAACCACACAGACACACACACCCTGGGAGAGGACGCCGGCCTGGGACTGTGGGTGCGAGGGAGCCGTGATGCACAGGCTACCAGGTTGTGGCTCTGGCAGCCTCAGCCTCTCTACAGACTCCACAGAGCGACCGGGGTGCGAAGCCTCAGGCTGCGGACTTCCAAGGCATGCTGAGCACTCCCGTCACCCAGGAGCGGTGGGCTGGCCCGCTTGGCACCATCCTCAGGAGGGGACCTGGGAGCCAGGAGGGTGGGGTCAGTGGCCAGTGTGGACTTTGCTCAGGTGTGGGATTTGGAGATGTGGTCAGGTTTCCCTGGGGAAGCAAGGACCTTCCCACCTTCCTGCTGTAGGATCCCAGCAGCCACAGCCTCCCAGGGGCAGCGCGTCCAGCACGGTGCTCTGACCAGTGCTGCTTGTCTGGAACCTCCTTGGGGACCTTCTGCCAGCTGTGCACATGGGGGTGGGGAACATAGCCCAGCCTACCTTCCTGACTTGTCAATCAACAAACTCGAAGACTCAGTTTGAAATATGGCAGCCTGGGAACCTGAGGACGTCCACAGGAAAGAGGAAGGACAAGAGAGGACGTTTGCATGTGCTTCCTACGTCAGCTGCAGGTCTTCAACACCCGGGCCGGAAAGAGGCCGAACAGCCCAGGCGGGCCCCGCAGGAGGGCGTGCAGCAGAGATCCAGCCCTCCTGCATGAGCTCCAGAGGGCCCTGCCAGGACGCACTCGCCCACAGCACAGGGGAGTCTGCCCCTGTCACCGAGGGGCTGGGAGAGCCTGGGTCCCCCCAGACCACTGCAGACCTGCACAAGCCACATTGCGCCTGCCCCAGGCATGGACACTGGTCAGCCTGCATCCCTGCATAGGCAGCGTACCACCCCAGAAACCAGGAGGTCTGACTGGCCCTCAGCTATGCAGGATGGCAAAGGGCATCAGGGACGAGGGACCAAAGGCCACAGCACACATCAAGTCGAGATGCCCGTGGTCAGGAAGCCTGGGTAGGACAGGGCTCAGCAGCTGCAGCGGGAAGGAAAGGAGGTCCTTCAGCCACAGGGTCCTGCCAGCTATTGTTCATCATGGGCTGAGCTGTTGCCCCCCAAATTATGGAGATGCCCACCACCACGTCAGCCTGCTAGGCCAGCGTGGAGCAGTGGTCAAGGGGGAGAGTCCACCGAGTGCCACCCAGAGACTCCTGGGAGAGCTCCCAGGTGAGGGCAGCTCAGGCGGTGTCCTGCAGAGGGAGGAACAGGCCTCCTCTTCCCCTCGGGCATGGGTGGCCTTCCCTCCTGTGGCGTGGGGACGAGGTCTCGGCCATCAGCTCCCCAGCAGGAGGGGCTCTGCACAAATCAGCTGCTCTCCCTCTCTTCGCTGCAGGCCAGGCCCGGCACCCACTCCGCAGGGCGAGCAGCCTCCCCCAGACCCCTTTTCAGAGCTGACCGTCCTTCAGGCCCACAAGCTCGCCGTGGCGAGTCCCGAGTGAGCTCGGTGGTCCTCACACGTCAGGGGGGAGCTATTTGAAGACCGTAGGGTTCGGCGGACCTCGTACAGAGGGGGCTGGGTTTGCCTTCCAGCCGCTCTTCCTCCCTTGATGGTCCGCTGTCTTCACGGAAAATTTCAGTTGGTCAACAATCTGCGTTTCTCCTTGTATTCAAGCAGCGGGTGGACGGCCAAGGCCCACTCTGCTGTCCCTCCTTCAGACAGCACCTCAGCCGGGGAACGCGTCTCCTGTGGCTTCTCTGTCATCTTCTCACACAGCCTCGCTGGCTGTCTGGGGCCCAGGCAGTCCCGGGGAGGAGCCCCTCGGCCTCCTCTGGCGCAGCCCTAGGGCTGGTGCAGACACAGGCAGCCAGACCCGTCCGCGCTCCATCCACGGGGCTGAGCAAGCCCGCCTAGCCGAGGGCTCCTTGGGGACCCCTGGGTGCTCAGCACCTGCTGCTGTCCCGAGCACTGAGTCCCCTTCAGGAAGCCCTGGGTGGGGGTTGCCTCTGTGTCCTGGACACACACCTCCACAGCCACCGCACAACAGGCTCCCCGTGTCACTGGCCCAAACGCAGTAGTGACCACAGTGGGTGAGGCTCTGGCTATTAAATGGTGACCTGGTGGCAGCTTAAACAGCACAACAGCGCAGCATGACAGCTACGGGCACCTGCTCCATGGGGCGGGCCCCTCGTCGCGGGGGAGCCCGCACAGGACACGGAGGAGCCGTGTTCTTCAAAGCAGGCCAGTGGGAGGGCCAACTTGCCAGCCGGAGTGGGCTCGGGACACAGACTGGGAGAGCGCGAGGGAGGCAGACGGGAGCCAGGGTGCTGCCCAGGCACAGGGAGCAGGGCTGAGGGTGGCAGATGAGGGAGCGTTCTCAGGAGGGACCCAGGACACAGCCAGCTGCAGGGGACAGCAGGTGACCAGCTTAAGGCCTCCATTTGAATTTCTGAAGGTGTCAACAGACAGCACTCTGGTGGGCTTAAAAATAAAAACAAGAATCGATTTCTGCATCACCATCTTTGACATCACTTGGGGCAGCAGGAAGAAGCCGCATGTGGGACACCTGTTGAAATGCCCCTGGCTTTCCCAGGCCTCTGTGGCGGGAGAGACACCTCGGCACAGGCCTGAGCTCCACCCTGAACACGGCAGGCAACTGGGTCCACAGCCATGAGCAGTGAGCTGGTGGGGAGCCAGGGCCAGGGGCTGAGGACGCGGCCCCGAGCGTGGAGGAGGGCAGCAGCCACCTGGAGCCAGAGGCTGGCAAGAGGCAGCTCCAGTGGCAGGGCCATGCCAGGGCCATGCCAGGGCTCCTGCAGGCTGTACTCCTGGGAACTGCTGCCCTCTGAGGAAGCCACCTGAGTCAAGGGCCTGCAGACGGGCTGATGAGAACCCTGACCGTAGAGAGACGGGCTGTCAGAATCACCGTGGTCTGTCTTGGTCCCTTGTGGCTGTTCACCGGGGTCTCATGTGACCAGGCAGGACTGCTGGACACACCACTGTCCTCCACAGACCTCCAGTGTCTACCAGCCCTAATGCCGGGCAGGCCACAGCCTCTGAGTGCCGTGACTGCCCACCTGCCAACACTACCCTGAAGCCCCCACCATGGTAAATGCATCAATTTACAACTTTCTTTGGTCCTGGAACTATAGATGTCGTAAGCTCTTCCACAATGGAGCACGTGGAACTCAGGGTGACCTGCATCCCTGTCCCCAGGCCTTGGCCGCTCACACTCAGCTCAGAACAAACCACGTCTGGTTTCCTCTGCATCAAGAGCTGTGCTCTGTGTCAACTTCCCCAAATCCCTCCTGTGATATCACAGCCGAGACCACAGACGGCCACTCCTGGGAGCATGGGAACTAGGACCCAAGTCCGTCCCACCCACAGGGTCTGCCTGCGGAGGCACGGTTTCCAAGGCTGCCTGGCTTCTCCCAAGCCCAAGACTCATGGCGACGTGTGCACCAGGCGTCTGGCTGGAAACGGCCAGGGACTTAGGCCTCAGCCCACAGTGTGCTCCACACGGATCCCTGCACTACACAGGCCACGTCCGAGCGGGCTCCTCCCCGAGAAGAGGCTGCCCCTCTCCTGTCCGCTCCAGCCTTGATGTGGCGCATCTGGAGCTGCTCCCTAATGTCCACAGACGGGGCACAAGCTGTGGGGCGCATGCAAGTCTGCCTAGGCAGAAGAACGTGCAGGCCGTGGCGGCCTGGAGACGAGCGGGCAGGGGACGGGGGCCTCGGGCTTGGGCACAGCGCGCCCTGGCAGCACCCATCTTGGGGTCTGTGGTGGCCGACACAGTGAAGGCCACGAGAGGCCCATGTCCACATGAGGAGAGAAGCAGGCTCCACGGGCTGCAGGGAGGGAGCGGGCTGGCCTCCACACGCCACCAGGACTCGGTCAGAGGCAGCGGCTGTGGCCTCGGACACCGTCCAGTTTCTGAGGGGGGCCCTAGGGAAGCAGGTCATCGCCATGAGCAGGGGCAGCGTGATCCTCAGGGCCCCATGACAGCAGCTTGCAGTGACGTCAGGTCCCCAGGTAAGAAGGCCAGGGTGATGCCCTGGAAATGGCACTGCAGAGCCAGGAGGCGACCCTGGGGTCCTGCTGCTCACCATAGAAGCACCCGGAAGGTGGAGGCCACGGCCGTTACCTGACTGCTGTCACCTGAACGTGACCTGCCAGGGCCTTCCCAGAAGCACACATGGCATGCTCTGCTGGGGGTCCCTTAGGATCAGCGACAGGGACTGGCAGCTCCAGCTGCCACAGGCACACAGGAGCCAGCCATTGTGTGCTCTGAGGCCCCGTGGACCTGCTGCCCGACCCAGCGCCTGCCTCCTCTGCAGCAGGCTGCTCCTGCCCTTGCCACCCACTGTTCCATCCTGTGACCTGGCCACGTCACCTGCTCTCCACAACAGGTGCACGCTGGCTCTGGCTTTGGCAGTGATGACTGCAGTGCGAGGGACGTCCCCCAGGGTGGTGGAGCACATGGCGCTCCTCCCTTAGCCAGTGGAACTGCTCAGACACGCGGCTGGAGGTGCCTTCTGCCTTCTCAGGACTGCGGACTTACAAACTACGCGTCCACCCGCTCTGGGCCGCCTGGACAGCTGCGGCTGATGACCTCCTGCAGCCCTTGGCTCTGTCCAGACCTGTGTCACAGGGCTGAGCCACACAGCTGAGCTCATGTGAGGGCAGGGTGGTGGGAGCTCCAGCAGGGAGGGTATGCGGCCTTCGCATCCAACCTTATAGTGGCCAGTCCTCCCAGAAGGGCCCACTCATGCTCTGACACTCTGGGTCACCTGTCTTTATGATGTCAGGTGGTTCGCTCTGCTCTCGACCCAGTCATTTGCCTTGACTTTTAATCTGGCTGACCCAGAATTCAACTATCATCTAGTTTCCTTCAGCAAAACCACAGATACTGCACGGATTCATTCCACATCTGTGAAAGAACAATGCCACCCTCTCCACCATGGAAGACAAACCAGCCTGGTCTGAAAGGAGGCCTCAGTTCCCCTCCTCACCTTGCTGTGCACTTGAGCTGTGGAGTTCCCACTGAGTCCCCACAAGCTCAGCTCTGCGGCTCTCCAGCAAGCAAAGGCTCCTGTGTTAGGGGGAAAGGCCCGTGTTTCCCTGGTGGGTGGTGGTAAATTGAGAATGCCACCCTTCACGCATAATGGCAGTGCTGAATGTTTCCGTCCAGACCATTCTATAAGAAAAGGCAGCAGCAAGAGATCAGAGAGAAGGAGGGACAAGAGCCTCCAGTGTTGGTCAAGACCTGCTCAGGAACTGCCATTCACTCCCTTGACCCATGAGTCATCTCAGCACCAGCCCTGGAATGACCTCCTCCAGAGCACTGGGACCCATGCAGTGAGAGCAGTGGTCGACTCATGATCTTTCTGACTCTTGTGGCTACATTTGTGCTGGGAACTGCCTGTGCAAAGGTGCAGGTCAAGATGCCCCAGTTGCTATGGTGACACCAACCCAAGGAGTCTACTTACAAAGGCACACAGCAGTTATCATTCAGGACCTTGAGTTCAGACAACTCCTCTCAGGGATAGAGGACTCTGAGCATAACAGGATGACCCTAATGTCTCACCAGTCCTGCATCCTTCAGACTTCCTGCTTTGCTAAAACTTTCCCACAAATAACCTTTCGATGATGAAACCTATATAATAAACATACCTGTAGGAGTACTCCCCATACCTTCAACCCCTCCCCTCCCTCTTTCCCCATCCTATGCTGATGGACCGTGTGCCTGACACAGAGTGGTATCCCATTGGCTGTAACCTCGGGGCCATGATTGGTCTGAGGACCCCTTACTCTTGTCCCCCAGTACCCCAACTCGTCAGCAAACCCACACAAGGCACAACATAAAACAACACATATTGGGCTAGCTCTGGGTCAGTCAAACTCCATCCAAGCCTGGTTGCCCACCTGGCCCCACCTTTTTCTCTCTATGTGTGTCTGTTTGTCCTTTCTTCATCCCCCATTGCCCCTCATCCAATTTCTGATCTCAGCTGAGAGCAGAGATGAGAGGGCTGCAGTGCCACAGGCTAGCTGGGTGGTAATTTCCAGTGGTTTGGAAGACTCACATAGGGGATAAGCAGGCTCCCTGAGCCCTCATGCAAGCAAAGCCCGGGAGACCCAGAGGAATGCAGTGCTTGTAACAAGAGTATAAATTTGGCACCAATGCAACTTCAGAAAATCAAGGTCAAGCGGTCAGCTGGCCACAGTCTGTCTGGGAAGGCTCCTCCCTCCCTGGCCTCCTGGGGTTATCCCATGGCTATCTGGAGGGTTAGCTTACTGGGACCCATGCCCAGGCAGCCCGTACCTCTCTAGGGGTGTCCTCTGCTCCCAGCATCTGTCCTGAACACACTCCCAAGAGTGGCTATCTCCTACACAAGTTCAGTTTCTCATCAATAACTTCAAACTACAGAGCCTGTCCTTGCCCTCAGCCAGGACAAGCCCCCCTCTTCCATGTTACCTGCCACGTCCACCCAGTTGTCTTGGGATCTTTGCCTTCTTCATCTTATGCAAAAAAAAAAGTGGGAGGCATTGAGTGTTATCAGTTCATTTCTTAAACACTGAGTTGAAATCTCAAACTAGTGCACAGAACAGCAGATGAACAGGAATGTGGGCCTGGCAGCTGTGAGCGGCTCTCCAGCCTGAGGCTGCAGCCCAGGGCTTCTAGCCCCACGAGGAAGCAGACACCACTGTCAGTTAATGCCTGAGAGAAGCCTCGGCAAGCAGTTAAGCCAAGGTGGCTCTCCATGGTGTATGCGAATGGCTTCCTGACCCACCGCTGGGGTGCTGAGCACGGTGCTCACAGGACCACCACGGGGTTCAGCTGGAAGCAAGCTGGAGTTCACCCACCACACACTGAGGTGAACCGTCTCCAGCAGGGTCTGAGACAATGGCAGCATCAAGGAAGCTTTTGTCAGGAAGAAGGAAGGAAGAAAAAAGAGGGAGAGAAAGGACGGAGTGGGCGAGGCAGTTTATGGTCTTTTTCCTGTCGTGCAGAACACATTCAGATAGACCCTGTGGCACCACCGCTCCGGGGTCACACACTGAACACTGACCATTCTAAATGGCTCAGTCTAACCCCGCAGACACAGCTGCTGATACCTGGGGAGGGGCTTCTGGGAGCCTGGCACACACTGGCCGTGCCCAGGACCTGGAGCTCACCTGCCCACACCTGGCCCGCTCTCCCCAGCTGCCAGTCACAGGCACAGCTGAACAAAGCACTCCCCAGAACACACCAGGCATCCTCCCGCTCAGGCCTGTGGATCTCTAAGCAGAGAATCAGCCCCTAAATCTGCAAAGAACCTTTAAATGGAAAGTCCACAATGAACAGCAAATGCTTACTCCAAAAAGTCCAGACCACGGCGCTGTGGCCAGGCCTGGGACCACAGTCACATTCTTGCTTTGATGTCTGCGAAACACAGACATGCTGAGGTCATGGAACCCCGTGACAAGACCCGCAGAACGTGAATCATCTAAAGGCATCTCAGCAGCTCACATAGAGACCGAGCCATGCCTCCCCGTCTCCTCCACAGGCCAGGTCTCACTGGAGGGCCCACGTGGACACCGAGGTGGACGGCGCCTGGCCCCGGCCTCCCCACTGTCCCCTATCCACAGCCCTGCTTCTACAGATGGTGGGCGTGAAGCAGAGCTAGAGGGCGTGGACTAAGGGGCCATCTGCGTCAGGTCTGCACCTTCCCAGACCCATGGGCTGCAGGGAGGTCAGACCCGGCAGATGGCTGGCCATGGCTGAGCTCCCCCAATGGCCCTAGCTGCCTCTGTCCTGGTGGAGCAGGGCCACAGAGTCCCTTCCCTTAGGCCCTGGGAAGACCCTTACCCTATTCTGGCCTGCAGATGTTACACCAGAAAGGACACTGGACTCCCGTCCCTGTGTCCCTGTGGCACAGCATCCGCCACCCATCAGGACCAGGGTGACAACAGTGAAGACTCCAGGGTCTCTGGGAAGTGGGAGGAGGTGAGGCCGAGCCTCGCGCCACATGGTCTTAGCCTCCCCACGCGAGTCCTGACGCGAGCTGCTGCTGGGTGGCTGGTGGAGTCAGCACCAGCGAAACAGGGGAAGGTCCAGCAGCCGCCTCCCTGCTGCGTCCTGAGGTGGGTGTGGAAAGCCAGCCGTGCAGGGCCCCTGCCTTCCTGCCATGTGGCCTCCGGAGTCCTAGGCAGGGCCTGTGCCGGACTCCACAGGGCTCGCCTCGGCCTCGGCCCGTTTTCCCTTCATAAAGCCAATGGAATAATTTTTTACATATTATTTTCTTTGACATATTATTTGGCTGTTGATAATTAAATAATTCAATGTTTTCCTTAGTCTCATTCTCTGTGCTGGACTCCTGACTAACCTGGAGGACACGAACGCAGAGACCAAAGCAACGTGGATGAACGTTCATTCTGAAAGCCACTCAGAACAGGCGCATCCCAAACGACCAACGTGTGCGCTGCTGCTGGGAAAGCAGACCAGCGAAGCTGCTCCAGACAACAGCATGAGGCCTCTCCAGAGCCGGATCGGAACCACAGCGCTCTGGCAACTCCGCCGGTCCAGAGCCTGGAAGCGCGTCCGAACCCATGCTCATGGCAGCCAGGAGGGCAGTGCGGGAAGCCTCGGTGGGTGGAGGGCGAGCAGGACGTGGAATTCCACACAGTGCGGGGCCGCTCGGCACGTAAGGGGGAGAACAGCCTCGGCGTGCGCCCGGGACACCAGGGCATGGCTCCCGAGCCACTGGGCGAGAGCACAGCAAGGCGACACTTGCCTGAGGTGCCTGAGGTCTCGGGCCCGGGCAAAGGCCACGCCAAGCAGGCCTAGGCTCGCCACCTGGAGAGCCAACGTGCGTGTGGAGGTGGGTGTCTGCAGGCCGTGCGGGGCCCGCTGTGCCCGAGGTGCGGGGGGCTGGGCAAACGCAGCGCCCTGCCGTGGGCATCTCGCCACCCGTTCACATGCAGTCCGGGTGAACTTGAGGGGATGTGCCGAAACTAAAACCAGTCACCAACGTCTCTGCCCGCCCACCCTGGAGCTGCTGCTCCTCCACAAAGGCCCCTTGGGCTTAGGGCACATGACTGACCACGTGGAGTGACTTGGATTGGGAGGCAGGTAGAGCTCGGTGCTCAGCGGTGCTGCCAGGAGGTGCGCGTGGTGTGCGCTCAGCACGCCGCCTGCCCGTGAGGCTCAGGGGCCACCACTCCCTGGCTGCCCGCAGGCACAGGTCTCGCCCATCAGCACTCTGGGCTGCCCTGGGGCCCCCGCAGCAGGCCCGCGCTGCTGGTCCCTGGAATCCAGTGTGGCCGGGAAGCTCCCAGCCCCTCCTGGAGCCTGCAAGGACATATCTCTGCGACCTCTGGAGGTGGACGGGAGCAGAGTGGGTTCCCAGGACAGCTGTGCCTCCGAGGAACTTGTCCAGGCAAGTGGCCCCTGCTGCAGGGCTTCACTCACCAATCCAGGAGGAGAGGCCACAACAGGGCTCGCTGAGGCCATGGCACCCACGCCAGGCACACGAGTCAGCAGGCCAGAGCTGACGCGGACTGGCTGCTGTCCATCAACACTACCAAGAGAGTGCTCATCCACTCCTGCCATAGCTGGACGACACAGGGAGAGACAGATGCAAACATGGACGTACAGACACAGGCGTGGACACATAGACGTGGACACAGGCACAGACACAGACACAGGCATGGACACATAGACACGGACACAGACACAGACATGGACACACAGATACAGACACAGCTACAGACACAGACACGGACACAGACACAGGCATGGACACAGACATGGACACAGGCATGGACACATAGACATGGACACAGACACAGCTACAGACACAGGCATGGACACATAGACATGGACCCAGCTACAGACACAGGCATGGACACATAGACATGGACACAGACACAGCTACAGACACAGACACGGACACAGGCACAGACATGGACACAGGCACAGACACACAGATACACAGACACATGGACACAGGCACAGACACAGGCATGGACACAGACACAGGCACCGACATGGACACAGGCATGGACACGGACACAGGCACAGACATGGACACAGGCACGGACATGGACACATGCATAGACACAGGCACGGACATGGACACATGCATGGACACAGACACAGGCATAGAGACAGATACAGGAATGGACACAGCCATATGGACTAGAGAGACACAGTATAGACCTAGATATAGTCAGAGAGGAAGACAGAGACAGACATACCCGTAGACACAGACTTGGATATGGGGAGACACACAGACAGACAGACAGACAGACATAGACAGCTCTCTCCACTCCCAAAGGCCACTCATGGAGCAAGTTCTGGACAACCTTTATTGAGTGCTCTGCTTCAACCGCACCAGCTCTGTGCAGAAGCGCTGGGTATTTGCGTTTTCTGGTGAGGGCCTGAGGAGCAGGGAGACTGGCCAAGCTGAGAGCAGCCCCCAGGGCAGAGGGGCCTGCAGAAGGGGAACCTCACAATGGAGACCTCCCTGTGATGGCCTGAGGGATGTGGCAACCTTGCTCTCCTCTTGCATCCAGGCACCACCCAGCACTAGTCACTCAGCCACGAAGAGCTTCAGTTCCCCGTCCACGGTGGCCGTCACAAGCTGCGAGGGAAGACAAAGTCCCCCCCTTCGTTAATGCATATGCCTGTAAGAAGAGAGCCCATGGCCTGTGTGTCTTTGTAATGTTCTGGACCAGAGCCCACGATGTGCTACAACAGGAAAGCCTGCAGGGGCCACCCTCACCCTGACTGGCCGAGGCTTGCTGCGCTGCGGCTTCAGCGTGGGGGAGTGCCCGTTAAAGCTGATGGTCTACGTCTAACAAGAGATCGTAACACATGTTGTACCAGCTGAATTTCCAACCAGTGACAGGAGGCAAAGGACACACCACGGGAGAGGGAAGACGGCCGGGCACTAGCACTTGGCTCCCACCTGGACCACCAGGCCACAGCTGCAATGAGCAGTAACACAGGCAAGGTCACAGGTGTTCTTCAAGTTACTTTAGGGTCTTCTTCAAACTACTTCCACAGTGCACAAGACAGCAGAGCGTGGCGGTTAATTTGTAGAAAAGAAACAGAAGCAAAAGAAGCTTATCGGGAAATATGTCAGGAGAAAAGGACTGTGGGGCCCGCTCTGGACAAGGCCCGCTGATGTTGACAGGAAGCTAGGAATCACGGCGCTAAGTGTCTCCAACTGTCCAGGAAGGACGATTCCTTTAGTAGCACGGGTGCAGCTTCTGACCAGCTACTGACCCCGGTGCCCACATTAACATGGGATGACTTGTAGATGAAGCCCCCCAAATAGGAGGGCCACCAGGACCGTTCTGGAGAGGACCAGCTCAGGTCAGAAACTCCACCGCCGGACGAGGAGTGGAACACCTGATGGGGGAGTGGGGAAGGTGGGTGACCAGTCCTCCTGGTAGACCCCTCAGTGATGACACCGGGGCAGCGTGGCCTCCTTGGTCCTCTGCCTGGAGACAGCCCACCTTCTCCTTGAGAGGCTCCTGCTTAAGCCTCCTTTTCTTTTACTTTACTTTCCCCTCATTCTCATTTCTAATAAAGTTCTCCTGCCTGACTTTTGGTGTCTGACTTTAGATCTTATTTCATGGGAACACAAGGGCCGCGGTCTGGAGTTCCAGCTCCCTGCTTTCCTGTGACAGGACCACCGCGCAGGAACTGTCCGACTCCAGCCCACTCCAGCTTGGGCTACAAACTGCAGGGACCTCTGTCAACTTCTGGCCTTGGCACAGCAGCAGCTACCCTTCCCCAGCCAGACCCACGTCACACGTTCCAGAAGCAACCTGCACAGAGCTGGCAGGCGAAAGCACCCTGTCCTTCACTTTGGATGGCAGAGGCGGTGACCGCCATCAGCCCCACATCGTGGTGCACCTCTCTTTGGGAACGAGGGCCTCCCAGGGCATCAGAGCCAGTGGCTTTGCACCAGCTCATATTGTCCTCATCCCTTTTGGAAGCCACATGCTGAAGAATAACACACTCAAAAGCAACTACACAATCAGATAAATGAGAATGTCCCTATGTATGCCGAAGAAAAGGCTCGAAAAGGAACTGGGAAAACCCCAGGCTTGTATCTTAGGGTCCTACTGGGCACAGAGGCAGGCCACAGCAATCAAACTGATGGGCAGGGTGAGAACTTAATTTCCAGAATTAACATATTACTACATTCAAAAGTTCGGTTTTTGGCTGAGTGCAGTGGCACATGCCTGAAATCCCAGTGGCTTGGGAGGCTGAGGCAGGAGGATTGCGAGTTCAAAGCCAGCCTCAGGAAAAGTGAGGTGCTAAGCAACTCAGTGAGACCCTGTCCCTAAATAAAACATAAAAATGGGCTGGGGATGTGGTTCAGTGGTTGAGTGCCCCCAAGTTCAGTCCCTGGTACCTGCCCCCCAAAACAGTTTTCAACAAAAATCATAGCACACACAAAGAAGCAGGAAAATACAGCCCATTAAAAGGAAAAAGAAAAAAAACCAACAGAAACTGCTCCTGATGGTGGATCTACAACTTTACAACTTTAAAACAACTATTTTAAAATGCTTAAAGAATTAAAGGAAGATGTGGATAATGTTTTTAAATGATGTATTAATGAAATTCAAATAGCAACCAAGACAGAGCACAAACCTGAATCCACACAGAAACCCTGCAGCTGGGGAGGCTGGACAATCAGATGCAAGGCCTTTAGAAGCCAGAGACAGGCTTGAGCAGCAGGGAGTCCCAACCTGCACACGAGGCAAGGGAAAGCGCCCAGTCTGAGGGACATAAAGGGAAGAATCAATAAAAGTGAACAAAGACTCAGAGCCCATGGAACACCGTCACGCAGGCCACAGACACACTGCAGAGTCTCGGGAGAAGAAGAGAGAAAGAGAGACAGTATTCACACATGGCTGAAAACTCCCCACATTTGATGAAAGCCATGAATGTAAACATCCCAGAAGCTCCAAGAGCTCCACCTAAGGCCAACAAAAGCTGTCCACACTGAGACATGTGGGGACCAAACTTTCAAAAGCCCAAACCAGACAATCCCAGAAACAATAAAGAAAAGGGACTTGTCACACACAAGGGTCCTGGTGCGACACCAGGTTCCACACCATGAACTCTGGAGGCCAGGGAGCAGGTTGATATGCTCAAAGGGCTAAAAAAAAAATCTCAACCAAGAATCCTCCATCAGCAAAGGTGTCCTGCAAAAGCACGCGGAGTTGAGGGAAGAACTGAAGTGCAGTCAATCAGACGAAGGGCAACAGAGGGGAGGCGGGGGGCAAAGGGAAGACACGGACACACGTGAAGTCGCAGCGTGAATCCCACCCCCACACACACCCACAGGAAGAGGACCCTAAGGTGTACCCCACTCTGGCACAATCACATAAAAATGGATCTTGCTGTCATATATAACTAAAAAGAACCAATGAAAAATAAAATAAGAGGGAAGGTAAGACCTTTCCAGATAAACAAAAGCTGAAGGAGTTCATCAGCACGAGACCAGACCTGCCAGAAACGATCAAGGGGTCCTGCAGGGGCGCGGAAGGACACCTGACTGCAGCTCAGAGCCAGCGAACACACAGGGACCCTGACGAACGCAAATGGGGGGCAGTTATAAAGGCCACCACACTGGTAACAGGACTCTTGTGTTCTCTGTGTGATTTGAAACCAAAATACATTTTTAAAACAATCATTAGTGTAAAAGCTGGTATCATTGTAACTTGGTTTACAACTTCACCTTTTTGCTGTTATATAAAGAATTGATGCATTTAAAAGAATTATTAATCTGTGTTTTGGAGAACACAGTATATAAAGATGTAATTTTGTGACTTCAACAACTGAAAAAGGTGGAGGCAAAGATGTAAAGAAGAACAGTTTTGCATATCATTGAAGTTAACGTGGTATAAATTCAAATTAGAGCATCACAACTTTACAAGGTTGAATGTAATCCTCATTGTAACCACAAAAATCACTATGGAATATTCACAAACGGAAATGAGAATAAATTGAAATATTTCACTAAAAGATAGACAAAAAATAAGGCAGTAATGCAGAAAATGAAGGAAAATAACTATAAGACATATAGAAAACAAAGAGAAAAATCACAGAAATAAGTCCTTCCTTATCTATAATTACTTTAAATATAAGTGTATTAAACTCTCCAAAGAAAAGTCAGAGACTGGCAAAATGGATTAAAGACACACATGATCTCACTACATATACATACAAGAAACTCATTTTAGATCCAAAGACACATGTAAGTTGAAACTGAAAGAATAAAAATATTCTATGCAAATAATAATTAAAAGAGAGCAGGTATATCAATATCAGAAAAAGGAGACTTTAAATCAAAAGCTTATTAGAAACTAGAAACAAAAAAGTACATCGTATATTTAAAAAGTTTCAATGAAGCAAGAAGACATAACAACTATAAACATTTACACACTAATAACTATCAAAATATATGAAGGAGAAACTGACAGAATTAAAAGAAGACACAGTATTAAAATAATAGTTGGAGATTTCAATACCATCCTCACAATAATGAACAGGACAACCAGGGAGAGACTGCAAGGTGTGGAGGACTTCCTGGACAGAGCGACCAGCTGCACCTACCAGGCACGTGCAGGGCACTCCACCGAACGTGAGCACCAGGTACGCTCTGCTCAGCCGCACAGGACGTGCTCCAGGGCAGAGCAGAGGTTCAGCCACAAATAAGGTTTCAGTATTTTGAAAAAAGGTGGAAATCTTAAAAAGAAACTTTTCTGACCTCATTATGAATTTTAATAATTGGAGTTTTCTCTTTCTCTTGGTTAATTTAACTAAGGGTTTATCAATTCTATTTACTTTTTCAAAGGACCAACTTTTTGTTTCATTGTGAAAATTTTATTTGTTTTAATTTCATTGATTTTGGCTCTGATTTTAATTATTTTCTGCCTTATGCTTTTTCTTCTTTTTCTAGGGCTTTGAGATGTACTATCAGGCTATTTGTTTGGTGACTTTCTATATTAATGAGTGAACTCACTGCAGTGGACTCTCCTCTTAGTCTTGTCTTCATATTTGCATGTTTTGTAGCGCAGGCTTTCTAATTATGAATTAATTTAATGTTTGTTTATCATGGAAGGTCTTCATCATCAATTCTGAAGCTTAGTTTTGCGCAGCATAGTATTCTGAGTTGGCATCCACAGAGCTTGTTTCTCTTACTCTCTTGTTTCTGCTCCTCTTCTGCCATTCGAGGATAATTGTCCCTCTCCTTCAGAGAATTGGGTCCTAGAAGCTGGCAGGGGGCCCTCAGCAGGTTCCAAACTTGCTGGTACCTGGAGCTAGAATTCCCAGCCTCCAGGTCATGAGAAATAAACCCCTCTGTTCACAGACTGCCTGGTGGCTCCTCCTAGCACACTGATTCTTTCTAATCATGAGAAAGGGCTGTCAGTCTGTCCGTGGTGCTTCTGCTGTATTGGAAAGGTGACGCAGTTTATCCTGGTTTTTTTAAGGTCATGTTTTACATCGGTTGCCTTTCAGCAAATGATCTTTGCATTCCAGGAACAAATACCAACAATCCCAGTTTGTCTTGATGTATAAATACTTTTCTATGCAGCTGAGTTCAGCTTGATAATATTTTATTGAGGATTTTTTATGTTATTGTCCATAAGGAGAGATTGGCCAGACCTCCCTCACTCCCGTCCTCCCTCCTGCCCTCCCGTCCTCCCTTTCTTCCTTCAGTAGTGTAGTGACCCAGGGTGACAGGGGCCACTCTCCTCCCTTCCTTCCTTCCTCCCTTCCTCCCTCTTTTAAAAAAGATTCCCCTGGCTTTGAAATCAGGATCATACTAGCTTCACACAATGGCCTAGGAAGTATTTCTTCCTCTCTAGTTTCTTGTAAAAGTTTGAGAGGGATTGGGATTAGCTCCTCTTTAAATATTTGGTGGGATCTGCAGTGAAGTCATCAGGTCCAGGGATTTTCTTTGTTAAAAGGATTTGTAGAGTGAAACTACAAAACATTGCTGAAATAAAGTAAAAACATAAGTCAGTGGGAACCACCGCAGGCTCATGGATGGGAAGGAGGATTCAAAGCTTGGTACAAGGCTGAGTACTGAGAACAGGGGGTATGCACGGACAGACGCACAGACAGCGGAATACAAGGACCCCGGAAATAAGCCCCCATAGCCTACAGCCCTTTGAGGGTGCCAAGGCCACTCCAAGAGAAGAGGACAATGTCCTCAGCCATCAGTGCTGTGAAGACAGCATGTCCACATGCAGAAGACTGCAGCTGGACTCTGAGCTAGCGCTGCGTCCCCAAATCAACTCAAATGCTCCGAGACCTGAACTAGGACACGCTCAAAGCCCTCAGGATAAAACAGGACAAAAGATTGATGGAGTTGCGGTTTGCAGAGACTTCTCGGGTAAAACACCTAGGGGACAAGTTGGACTTGATGAGAGCTTTTAAGTTTTTATGTAAAATGACACTATAGAAGGAGTGAAGGGACAGTTGCAGAAGGCAGACTGCACTCAAATGACACGTGACAAGGAATCAGCTCCCAGAATGTGTGGAGGGCTGAACTCCACAGAACCAACAGCCAAGAAGCAAGCAATCAACAAAGACGACACGCAAACGGTCACTAAGCACATGAGAAAATGCAGAGCATCACTAATTGTTTGGGAAATGCAAATCAAAACTACAAAGAAATGCTATGTCACACCCATGGGAACAGGGCATACAAAGAAAACACAGAGTGGAGAAGATAGGAAGGTGGAGAAACGAACCCCGAGCATTGCTGGTGGGAATGCAAGCAGAAGGGCCACTGTGAGGACAGCTGGTAGTTGCTCCAGACAATCAAAGCTAGAACTCTATGGCCCAACGTCCACTCCTGGCCAGTGTGCAGGGGCTGGGAGCAGGATTTCAAAGAGAGGGCTTACGCCCACTCAGAGCAACCCCCTGCCCCGTGTCTAGAGCACGGTGCAGCTCAGGGTGCGCCCAGGCTCGGCGGGGAGCAAAGGCAGACTGTCCACCTCCCGTGTTCGCTTAGGCCTTGAAGGTGAAGGTCGTGCTGACATGTGGCACAAGCGGGAAGCCAGTGGGACACCACATTAGGGAAGAGCCAGACACAGAGACAAGTGCCGAGCACCTGGAGTCGTCATGGAGACGGGAGCCACACGACCCAGCACAGAGATCACGGACAGCTCCCTCTGTGAGGTGAGAGCACAGGTGGAGGTGGCCCTGGCTGCAGCATGTGACAGTGTCAGGGCCAGGGCCACACACAGAGAGGGAACGAGGTCCTGGACGGACAGTGGGTCAAACAACAGAAATGAGCGTCTCACAGTTCTGGAGGCCTGCAAGTCCAAGGCCAGGGCCCCCGTTGCTGGGATCTAGAGAGGGCTCTGCGCCCATGGCCTCACCTTGGTGCATGAACACTGAGTGAAAGCACTGTCTTACCTTCTTCTAAAGCTGACCATGGCATCTGATCAGGCAGCATCATCCCCAGGGTTCAGTGAGGTGGCCCATGCCCAAGGCACTCGGCTGGGGTCCTCGTCCACTGAAAACACTACAGAAGCTCCGCCGTTGAAACCGGATAGGAAGGGACCCTGACTAGAGGGCTGGTGTTGGCAGGGTCAGGCCTGCTAGGTTCTGACCCATCTTCCGCGTTATTCTTCCTTTCACTTGCAGAATGGAGCCTGTTTGCAGCCAAATTGTCTGTTACGGCTTGATTGGGAGAGTTCCCCAATGTCCCAAGAGTTAAAGGCTTGGTCCCCAGCCTGTGACATCACTAGGAGGTGCTGGCACCTCTGGGAGGAGCAGCCCAGGGGAAGGGTGCTGGGTCCCTGGGGGCAGACTCTGGAAAGGGGTGCTGGGACTCCGGCCCCTTCCCGTCTCTCTCTGGTTCCCAGTCACCGTGACACCAGCGAGGCACTCCTGTCCTGTTTGCCCCACCCTGCTGTGCTGTGCGGCCACAGGCCCAGAGTAACCAGGCCAGGCCGAGCTCGTGAGCCAAGACAGATCTTCCCCCTCAGGGGCTGGTTGTTCCCGGACTGCGTCCAGACGGCAGGCTGAGTGGCCCGCAGCCCTGGAGCCCTGCAAACTCCAAGAAGCCTGCAGCGCTCCTCCCCCGTGCCTCCTCTGCCCTGGTGTGAGCTGGACGTGCCCCAGTGGCACGCACCCCATTTCTCCTCCTGGGCCCTGAAGGCAGGGCGTGGGCAGCACCTGGGCCCTCTGTGGCTGCTCAGCACCCTCAGGTCGCATGCTTTGGCCACAGGGACAGGCTGACAGCTGTCCAGAGGGCAAGCCCTGCTTCCTCTGGGCTTCGCATCCCCTTCTGCTCGTCTGTCCTCTCGCATCTCCTAGGGCAGCCCGCAGGGCCACAATGTGCCACCACCAGGCTTTGCTCAGAAATCACCTCTGCCACGGCGGCGGCATGGCTCCAAGGTGCTGGGACACCTTCCTGACAGGACCCCGTCCCTGCGCTCTCCACAGCACGCTCCTTTCTGTTGAGACTCTGCTGCGGCTCCTCCCACGTCCTGTCCTGGGAAGGGGAAGGTGGTCTGGCGTTCTCCTGCTCCCCTTCTTGGACTCCAGGTGTCCAGCAGCCTCCACTACCACCCAGGGCAGAGACCCTTTGCCCCTTTGGGTAGCTGGGTAGCAGGACCCCACTCCTCACAATCGGGCCACTGGGCAGTGCCACCGAATCCGCGTCTTGGAAGGGACAGCTCAGGGGGGCCAGAGGTCGACCTCACGGTGCCAGTTCACGCCCAGGAGGGAGGAAGGCAGAGACCTCTCCTCGTCTTAAAAGGCCAGCAGTTCTGGTTCGAAGCTCATTGTTGCAGCCTCATTTCACCTTGGCGGCTTCCTGAAGGCTTCGTCTGTGGCAGTCACCCTGGAACCGGGGCTGCAGCACGTGACGTGGGTAGGAGCCATGGTTTCCAATCTGGCTTTATCAGCAAAAAAGTGGAGGTTGGCTCCCAGCCCCGGCTCATGTGTGCCCCGTGCAGCCTCAGCATCCAGGTAGGGGAAGCGAGCTGTGCTTACTGGTCCCACACCCGCACACGGGCTGACGGCTAAACGCTGCAGGTACCGTCCAGGGGCTGACCCTGGAGGGCACAGCGCCAGGCGTCCCCGAGCTCCTCCCTCAGCTGTACGACGCATGGCGCTCACAGAGCTTTGGCTCTGGTGGGCCATGGAGGATCATGTGATGTTCCTCTTCCCTACAATTTCCAGAAACATCTAAACTGGGGTCATATGGTTAATAAGAGTCCCAGGCTGGCCACTGCATCCCAGAGAGGTCCAGCTGACCTGTGCCAGACCTAAGAGTGCAGAGCCTGAGCCACGAGTGGCCACATTGAGCTTGTGCCCTTGGCTTCGGCCACCATCATGCCACAGGTCTGGGCTGGGTATGAGTTTCTCCATTACCCAAGCACACAGACGCCATTCCACAGACCAACGGGGTCTCTGTTTGGTTGTTTGGTTTAAAAATAAAATAAGGTAGGGGTCATTTTCATGGGATAATAAAAACAGAAGTCAACAAACTGGTCTCCGTTCAGAGGCCAAGAGATGGTTCAGAAGGTCTATGGCCTCAGGGCTCCGCCACCAGGAGACAGGCCCCTGGGAAGCCCCAGAGTGATGCCACCCACATGCCAGCTGCTGAGCAGCAGGGCGCACGCTCCTTCTGCCCGGGAGCTCAACAGGACAAGCAGCTGCCCGGCTGTGACCACAGCCGCTGCCCTGTGTGGGTGCCGTGCAGGCCTGCTCCACAGCTCCAAGTGCCTCCAACGGCCCTGCGGCTGCAGCACAAGACCCAGTGCGGAACTTGGCGAGCATGCCTGACGACAGCCGGGGAACTTCCCCAGTCAGCTAGCACCGCTCACCCGGGGCTGCGGCCTCGGCCAGCACAGGCTGCACGGTGTGGACTGAGGGAGACTCTTCCTTTCATGCCTGGCAGTGGCCACCCACCGATCTGGGCTCTCCATCTTCAGTCTCTGGCTCTTGTGCTTGTCCTTCATTGCTCTCCTCAGACAAGCTCCTGGCCAACTCACGCTGGCTCGGGGAACGTCCCATGCCCCTGAGCTGACTCGGTGCCTCTCCCGGGGCCAACGCAGTGCAGCTCCAGATTCCCAGCCCTGCAGCAGCTGCCCTCCTGTCTCAATTCCCTGAACACTCGCTGTTGGGACGTTCACACACCAGCACAGGACATTTCACAGGACTCAATCCTGCTCTCATCATGTAATCAGGGTTTTGATGGACTGACCTCAGGAGGTATGTGCTTGGGCATGTCACCACCAGCAACGAAGATAAACATGGAAACAAGATGCTCAGGAGGAAAAAGTGAATTTACGATCTGATGATCCTGCTCAGGGCCGCCGCGTCCACCCTCACACTGAGACCTGCTCAGGGCCGCCCCGTCCACCCTCACACTGAGACCTGCTCAGGGCCGCCCCGTCCACCCTCACACTGAGACCTGCTCAGGGCCGCCCCGTCCACCCTCACACTGAGACCTGCTCAGGGCCGCCCCGTCCACCCTCACACTGAGACCCGCTCAGGGCCGCCCCGTCCACCCTCACACTGAGACCCGCTCAGGGCCGCCCCGTCCACCCTCACACTGAGACCTGCTCAGGGCCGGCCCGTCCACCCTCACACTGTGGATTGATCTCAGTGCTGCTGCTCGTCTCCCTATGAATTATCACCCTGCACCCCATGAGGATGTGCACGTATGTAGTGATCAAACTTATTAAAGGTA
>PVHX01025505.1:0-22273 GCA_004024805.1 Geosciurus inauris | reverse complement strand
GAGTTACTTGCTTCAGATTTGCCTACCGCACTCACTTTATAAACACTGCTTTGAAAAATCAAGATAATGTCCTTAAATAGCAGGAGACAGATAAGATGAAGGTTGTATTTACAAGATAAAATGAAACTGAATGTAGAATGCATTCATTGAGTAGCTGAATCTTCAAGGCTCAAATTATAATGCTAATTTAGGAAGAAAAATCATAGATTCTTCTAAAGAGAGTTTAATTTTGGAAGTGGGTAGATTCTAATTTAGGACAACTAGAGGCAGTCTTTATAGACAGCTGGTTTTTATTTTTCATTGAAATATAAAGAACTATTTTTCCCAAGAGTAAAACTGGGCCTTAAATGATCAGTGTCTCAACTCCAGACCCTCTGATCTGCCTCTGAAGGAAAGGGTGAAAATTTACATATTCATGATTTGAGTATTTCATAGATCAGAATGATCTTAGGAAGAAAGAATAGGACTAAGTAGTTTTAAGATAGAGACACAGTAAGCCTCAGATTTAGATTCCTATATAAGTTCTGGATTTGAAATATATTTAACTGAAATAAATGAAAACTTCTACCAAAAAAATCTGGAATAAGTTTTCAGGTGAAGGCCAAGAAAGGTATGCATTAAGCAGCCACTTTAGTGAAGAATTACTTATTTAGATAATGTGACCTCTGATTGCTTCATAATGTACAGAATTTACTAAGTTAATTCAGTCTCTTCACGTACAGGCTATGATAACAGGGTATTTAAGGTAGAAAGAACTGAGACCACCGGTTCCAGCTTTCATGTATTTTAAGCAGAAGTAAATATCCCTAATTGCCTTACATATCTTCTTGTTCTTTTAATGTTTTATTATTCTTTTTCTCCCACACCTAAAGTAGCAGTATTAGGAAGCTAAAAATTGATGAAAAGAATGTCTAGAGGAAACCACGTAAATACAGTGACATAGTCATATTCTAGAGTACAGGGGAAATGCCCAATCATGCCCAGTTTCTGTTATTCTAAACTCTAGAGTCTAGAAGAATTCTGGAAAGAGTCATTTAGTTGGAATTTGTTCCCAAGTGAATACCCAGAAACCCTAGTCGATGTGTCCTCTATACTTGGTCATTATATTTTGGACACTGCTTCCTGTTTGGATGTTATCTCAGACTGTATATTAGCTAGGCAAGGCCCTATACGATTTCCCTACTGCTAATTTAAGGTCATCTCTGTCTACTTTCCTTGCCTGGCCTGAGAATACAAATAGCAAATCAGAATTCCTACTGTCTTCACAGTAAATCCTTATTGACTAATAATTATATGAGAGCAATCTGTTGATATTGCTGTAGGTAATTGATTAATGATGTTGGCAAAGGCAATTATAATCAAAGAGAACCATAAATTAGTAATAAAGATTATATCAATACTTTGAATTTTCCTTCAAGTCACTGAATATTAATTTTTAAAAGTGAATAAGATAATGAAGAAAGAGAAAAGTAAGATGGAGAAAGTATTTCTTTCATTAACTGGAATACCTTGTTTTCTCATTGTTTCTTTGTTTTCTTATAGGCTACAACTTGTTTCTCGTAGCTGCCCATGAGTTTGGTCACTCCTTAGGTCTTGACCACTCCAAGGACCCAGGAGCACTAATGTTTCCTGTCTACACCTACACTGGAAAAAACCATTTCATGCTTCCCGATGATGATGTACAAGGAATCCAGGCTCTCTATGGTGAGTTAATTTATCAGCTATAAAAACAGAATCAAATGAGTTATAAAATTAGTTACATAAGTAGAACAGATGCATGCATTTTCTTTCTAAATTGTTTATGGAGAAAATATTTCATTCTCTGAAGTTATTTTTTTTTTGCAGAATATAACTCCTGTGTTTGTATTTTATACATTGTCAGGCACACTAGACACTCTCAAAATACCTCTATCACGAGAAAGGAAAATATTTTATTCCCCACTGAACCAATGAAGCAAATAAGCCCCTTAGAATTGAGTATACCTATGGGAACAATTGATGGTGAAAGCAGCTTTTATAAATTCTTGGTATTCTTCCAACTAGTCTAATTGCCATAGTAGAAATTACTCTTGTGACCTTCAGTTGTTTTTAACCAACAACTATGGTGACGGTGAAAAAATTCCTCCTTTTTTTTTCCTTCCAATTTTTCAATACTATTTACAAAACATTTAAATCTCAACCGAAACATTTATTTATAGATTACTTGCCATAAATAGAATGAAAGCCACCATGCAGTCATGAATGTAAACATATCTGGAGCAAAGAGCTCAGAAAACTTGCTCATGCCTCCTTGACCCTTAATTCCCCCCACCCCAGATTTAAATTTACTATCCTAGCTAGTGTAAGTGAAGGCAAGAACTTGAAAGTAGCCCATGAAATTTTCCGTTTTATTTTGCA
Organism: Geosciurus inauris; assembly: GCA_004024805.1. Taxonomy (NCBI): domain Eukaryota; kingdom Metazoa; phylum Chordata; class Mammalia; order Rodentia; family Sciuridae; genus Geosciurus; species Geosciurus inauris. The sequence continues at coordinate 19,876 of PVHX01025505.1, read as the reverse complement.
ATTCTTATTTCTACTATATTGTGACTAAAGGACTGGTAATAAAACTAGATAAAAAGCAATGTAGGGTTACTGTTATGCAATGCTGTGTGAGATGGTAGAAGAGTTATAAACATGTGGCAAATCACATCAGAGTAGCTGAAGGCTGGCTTGTCACTGAGATGCAATGCACTGTGGCAAACTGGTAAAGCAACATTAGCTGATACTGACAGTTGATAAAATAGTCAGTAGAAGGAGCCTTAATGAGGGCTACCATAGACATGGTGTGCCATCAGAAATGGCTTTAAGAGAAATGTGTTTCTTAAGAACAGTTTATCAATTGATGACACAAAGTATGGGGGAATTTTTCTCAGTCTTTTGCTTTTTTCCCATTTCTATCTTCAACCCCAAGAAATCTAATTTATAGTTTAGCAAAATCTGAAGGGTTGTTGAAGGGTAGTCCCCCTGCAAGACCTTGGTAACCCTGGAGGGAGGTAGGATTACCATTATGTAGGAGCTTCAGGATTTACTGCCCTCCTTGGGGGGACCCACTCTTAGCTCTCCATAAGCAGGATCAGCCTGTTGTACTGTGACTCAGGTCACCAGGAAGGGCCATACTCAGTAACTTCTCCCATTCATTTCACAACTGCAGGTCCAGGAGATGAAGATCCTAACCCTAAACATCCCAAAACACCAGATAAATGTGACCCCTCCTTATCCCTTGATGCCATTACCAGTCTCCGAGGAGAAACAATGATCTTTAAAGACAGGTACTCTTGAGTTTCTTTCACCAAATCTGCATGAGACAAACACTTGCATGGCCATATCTGCAAATTGCTAAAACATCCAGTCAAACTCCCAGAGTTTAACATGGAAAAGAAAAGACTTTGGGGCAGTTTATTTACATGTTGCAGATCCAGTAAATGGCTGATGAATAGACACTTTCCTTTACAATGTAAAATCTTAGCGTTGAACAGCTTCTTTTACATCTTTGGTTATCTGTCTAATAAAGATAACAAAGTAAAATTAGTAATTCAATTTATTTGAAAAACAGAGCATAATTACTGAATTAGTAAAATGTTACTCATAAATGTCCATAAGTATTCCTTTCGGTATGGAAAGACTTTGATTCTGGATACCTATACTGGAATTTGAAAGGAGAAATGCTTTACAACCTAAAATTATAGGTATGAAAAGTGAAATATTAATTTTCAATTTCTAGATTGTTCTATGATGCTCATTTGTTTATTTGTTCATTCATTCATTAACTGGTCCCTCATTTTTTCACATTATCAGTTTCCCCAGGCCCTGAGATCATGGAAGACATATCTTGTATATTCATGTTTTCTTTCTAGAGCCCAACACAGTGCCTGGAACATTGCTTACCACTTGCAAGATACACAAAACTGAAAAAAAGCATGGTGTCAACCCACAGAGGACTTAGAGCTTCCACTAAAGTTCTGTGACATTTTAAACTTGAATACCTTAGGCTAGCATTAGGATAACCAAAACTCATAACTATACTTAAAGCAATGTGGAACTTTTTTTCCTTCACAGGTGCTAGGGTGTGGTTGTGTTAATTGTGTTGATGTGGAGAGAGGTGGCTAGCAGGATAGACATATTGCACTTAAAATATGATAGAAAATTATGTCTTTCTATTCTTGTGTTAGATTCTTCTGGCGCCTGCACCCTCAGCAGGTTGATGCAGAGCTGTTTTTGACAAAATCATTTTGGCCAGAACTTCCCAATCGTATCGATGCTGCATATGAGCATCCTTCTCACGACCTTATATTCATCTTTCGAGGTAAGCCATAGAAGGTGAGGTCTCTCACATGACCAGGGAAGACAGTGACTTGAGACTTAGTAAAAGGATCACTACCAAAAATATATGTTAATTAAGAATCAGATGAAAACCAAAAAGCACCCAAAACCATTCTACCAAATATACCTAAATGTGGTATAAAAAGTTCTACATTATTAGTTATCATATCTATTTGCTTCAGATCAATCATTTCATTTTCTTTTCTCTTAAAAATTGCTTATTGGGGGCTCGAGGGGTAGCTCAGTGGTAGATCTCTTGCCTAGCACACCTGAGGCCCTGGCTTCCATCACCAGCACTGGAAAAACAAAAACCAAAAAACAACAGCAACAACAAAAACTCTATCTGTATCTATATATAGCTTACTGAAAAACCATAATAACATTGTACATTTTGAAAAAGTGAAAAACTGTTAACCATAATTTCCCTTTCTGTAAACAAATTTATTTTATTATTTTCTCACTTTCTTTTCTAGTCCTTCACCATATTTAATACATATTTTTGACATATTTAGTTTCAAAGCATAGATATGTGTTTAAATTCTACTTATTCTTTGATTAAAAAAATCATGAAAATTTTTCCAAATTGCTATTCTGTCTTCATGACCATAATTTAATGCTATATTTATCTAACATTCTATTCACATTATTTTTATTATTTGACTACTATAATTAATGTCACAATGAAGTTATTTTTTAGAGAAAGAAATAACTTTCTGATATAAAATGTGTTTTCAATTTACTATTGTGCTGTATATTCATACAAAAATTTTAATGTATTTTCTACCCATCTCCAAACAATATTCAGAGATAAACTGCCAAATTAATTGTGATATCTGGCTATATTCAGAACGAGGGAATTAGGGTCTTAAACAGTAATTTGTATTGGAAGAATGCTTATATCTCTAAGTTTCATAAACACTGTGACCATGAACACTGAATATTTTATTTCTGAAATATGGTCTTTCTTTAAATAAATGTCTACATATGTGAGTCCTAGTTGATTCTCTTTACACTAAAACTGTCCTTTCACTTCTTCTAGGTAGAAAATTTTGGGCTCTGAATGGTTATGATATTCTGGAAGGCTATCCAAAAAAAATATCTGAACTGGGTTTTCCAAAAGAAGTTAAGAAGATAAGTGCTGCTGTTCATTTTGAGGACACAGGCAAGACCCTCTTCTTCTCGGGAAACCAGGTCTGGAGGTATGACAGCAATATGCACCGACCCATCTTGTGTAACAGGGGCAAAGCAAGCCTCAAATATCTGTCACTACTCTAAATTATTATCTCACCACATTATCTTAAATTTCATACCAGTTATTCATTTCTGTTCCATGTTAGCTCCTGCAAGAAGCTCCAGACATGTATTTTAAAATCTCAGTCTTTCTTAAATACACACACTCTACCACCTCTTCTCACCCATTCTTTTCTTAGCCATTTGTTGTGCCTCAAGCATGGCAAAATCATCACTTTCACTTTGGTACCTTCATTCTTTTTAATCTTTTACCTGGACTCTCTTTCTTGTCACCCTCTCCTAATTTACATGTGGCTCCCTTTTCAGGGGTTAGAGAGGACAGCAGAATGGGTACAGGTAATGGTTAGTTGAGATGAGGCTCCATGTTTCCGGAGTCAGCTGATCCACTGGAGAGGGTGATCAGTAAGCTAATAGTTTGTAAAGTCAAATTTTCTGAAGGGAAATGGAACTGGAATATTTAAAACATATGTAGAGGTTCAGGCAGCACTGAACAACATTTAGAAGCCCAGATCCATTTCTAAAATTGGGAATGACAATATATCAAGAAACTCTACACTTGAAATGTTTAGAATGGATGCTTTTTTCTATTTCTACATATACACGGGCACACACACATGCACAACTATAAACATACACACATGTCCCTGTATGTATCATCTTTGTGTTTTGAATTCTTTATTTCTGATAATGAAATTTGTAACTCTCTAAAAATTACTGACAGCTTCTATCTGGTACTTCTTTCCATTTCCTACACTGGAAGAACTCTAGAGTTCAGTCAGGATGAATTGCTTACTGCATCTCAAATAGACTGGGCTTTTATATCCCTCTCAAGTTCTTTTATACAATTTTCTTGCCTGCATCTCTCTCTCTTAAAATTCTATCTATTTAAAATATTATTTCATCTACAGAATTCTTGAGCACCCCATTCAAAGTTTCTCTCACCTTTTTCTGTACACTCAACATTTTATGTTTACTCTCTTGTGGTGCTTAACTTACTACAATGCCTGGTGTTAGGCTGGGGACCAGCTCAGAGGCAGAGCATTGCTTAGCATGACACAGCCCTGGGTTCCATCCCCAGTAACACACATGACACACACACACACACACACACACACACACACAAGAGCCTGGTGTTATAAATATGTGTATATATCATATGTCTAAGCTTTCTTGATGGGTCAGGATTCTTACCTTTTACCTATTGGAATATACTTCAAGGATATTAAAAGCTCTCAACAGTAACAATAGTACCTTAAGAGATCCTGTTTTTCTAGGTTAATTTCAGAATGTATTCAGTTGGTCATGGTGTGGTGGTGACAGGGAAGAAAAAATATAGAATAAGTAGTTATGCACGAGGAAACCTACTCTCTCCTTTCAAACTTTACTATCATGTGCCCTTACAAATTTTAGTGCTGAATTTAAACCTTAAATATTTTTGTATCCATTACTGTAATTAGCAAGTTATCTTACACATAGTTGAAGATCAATAGATAATTGTTCAATGCATAAAATATATTTATTTCATTCTAAGAACATCATCCTAATGACATACTTTTATAACAGGTACAAAATCTGTAAAGTAGAAATGAGCTTGTAATTGTCCTTACGAAGATGGCCTTTAAGCGAGTCGCTAACAACTCAGTGAGACCCTGTCTCTACATAAAACACAAAATAGGGCTGGGGATGTGGCTCAGTGGAGTGCCCCTGAGTTCAATCTCCAGTACCAAAAAAAAAAAGAGATGGCCTTTAAAAAGATCAACAAATACTCATCAAGCATTCATTACTAATTTAAAAAACCTATCAGATATTTTAAAACTTGTCAGTTTTGAAAGGTACCATTGAATCCATTGTATTATTCCTCAAGTTGTTTTGTTTTGAGCTGCGTTCTCCCTATGTTGCCCAGGCTAGCCTTGAACTTGAGATCCTCCTGCTTCAGTCTCCCAAGTAGCTGACATTGCAGGTGTACGCCACTACACCGGGCTTAAAGTCATTTTCAAGAACTAGAATTTACTTAGGAATTTCTTTTTCTTATTAAATAGATATGATGATACCAATCATATCATGGACAAAGACTATCCCAGACTGATAGAAGAGGAGTTCCCGGGAATTGGCAATCAAGTGGATGCTGTATACGAGAAAAATGGTAATTATTACATTGTATTAAACTGCAACAACGGCTTCTGCAGCTCCTTAAAACTCCTTCCTATACAAAGAGTTTTAATGAAGGACTTAGATGTGCTAAAAAATGTATGGCAGTTAAGGCATTAATTATTCTTGAGTGACTGCTTAGCAAACAAAAATTAACTTGCTTAGGAAAAAATGAAAATTTTAATTATTGCTAATTCTATGAATAAGTCATGCCAAACCCTATATATTACCTTAAATTATATGTAAAAATGCCAGGATGGAAAGAGTGTTACCAGAATTCAAACTAGGAATGGAGTGGGGGTAATTTATATATAAAGATTCATAATTATCAATAACTTATATGACTTTTTGCTTTAATTATGAAAGGAAGTATTGTTCCTATCTTACAATAAATAAATAATATCAGTATTTCTAGCATCAAAACTGGAATTCATGGCAAGACAATGAATTCTAGGTGGTAATTTAGAAGATCTGAGGACATTTGTCCCTTTTCTTTTAAAATCATAAGCAAGATATTAAAACGTTAGTAGGATTTCAAAAGATAAAAATTGCAATGTTAAAAATAATTTAAATCTAACAGATTGGATATTTAAGATTAGCTATAGTAAAACATTATTATTTCCAAACTCTGAAGTTTTCCTTATGGTCTTTTTCTTGCAGGTTATATTTATTTTTTCAATGGACCCATACAGTTCGAATATAGCATCTGGAGTAACCGTATTGTTCGTGTTATGCCAGCAAATTCATTACTGTGGTGTTAAGTGTCTTTAAACATTGTTATTTAAATCCTGGAGAGCATTTTGGATAGTTCTTCCAGAGGTGTGGGACAGGGGAGGACAGCTTCGTTCTGTGAACAAGCTTTAGTAAGTTATCTTTGAGCATGTTACTATCTATATGACTATGCGTGGCGGGAACCACATTGAAAACTTTAGAAGTAATGAAGTCAAGTACCTCTAAGGATCACCTGATTCCTATGTGCTCTATAGCAGCAACAGCTGATGGTATTTCCCACACCAAAAATGGGAATATGGTATGTCCCTGAGATTCTAAAGTAAATCACATATAATTATGAACCATCTTTATTAAAAAGTACAAAATTGTATAAACATGACATTTTGAGGAGTATATCATAGAAATAAAGGGAAATACCAGTAATAGATTTGTAGACAACTTTCCAGAGAAATAATTTGGGTTTTACACTGAGAATATTCACATATACATGTCCCTCTTTATATAAACATGAAGAAAACATCAAAGTTACAAAAGAAAGGAGACAAAGACTAATGTGAGGGCCATAGATGCAGCTTTGGATTCTGTTTAACTTTCACTTTTGGCAATGACTCAAGAACTGCTTTCTGATAAGACAAATATTCCTGTGTATATTGATAGAAGATCAAGAAAGAAGGTCTCTCTTTTTATTAAAAATGTTGGGTTGGGGCTGAGGTTGTGGCTCAGTGGTAGAGCACTTGCCTGGCATGTGGGAGGCACTGGGTTCGATCCTCAGCACCACATATAAACAAATGAATAAATAAAGGTCAATCAACAATTAAAAAAATTTTTTTAAAAAAAATGTTGGGTCTTTGCAAAGTCACAAAGTAAAAAATTAAAATTGTTATCAAAATAATTTAGGTGATGGCCTTACCTTTCCATAAATCATTTGATTATTTAAGACCCAAAGTCATATTTCAATCATATTTTAACTAATGATTTTAATTGTTCAGTTTACATTGAATATATAGGCTGTTTTTTAAAGACTTAAATAGCAAGGAATAAAATATATCTTACAAATTGGAAGTATATATGTTAAAACAGAGACATCCAAAATAAAGAAAATGGTATACTAGACTGTGATCCTCTTGAGATATAGGACTGTGTCATTTTTCTCTGCTTTTTCTTCAATTCCCCAGCTCTTGGTAGGGCACTGGGCACTTGCTGAATATGTGAGTGGCCCCCAAAGGAAGAATTATTGTGCTGAGAGATCTTGATCATAAAAACTCAGGCAAAAAAAAATGAAGTATATATTTGCAGAATGTATTAGAATGTGTTAATGTTTCCAATAAAAAGATATTTTCAACAGACATTTTTATATGACATGTTTTATTTTTAGGTATAATTTTAAGCTTTCCTCATAAAATAATTTATTACCAATATTTCTTGATGAATGCAGTTTACTCTCTCTGACCCCCTAGACTGAATTCAGAATTTAGAATTAATTGTACTAGGCTATGTCAACAAAAATTCCAATAGAGTTTGGTCAGCATGGTGCTGCTGAGACCCTTCCTTCTGGGCCAGCTTCCCTAGATGAAGCACACAAACTCCTCAACATCCTCCCCACTGACAGTATTTGGCAACTAAGTGAGAAGAGCTGGAGTCAGAAAGATTGAGTTCTACTCCTCACTGTGACTTGAAATCTGCCATGTGACTTTATGCAAGTTATTTCATCTCCGTGGGCCTTACCTTTCTTATATATAAAAGGAGAGGACTGAAAGCTGTGGTGAATTTGGGGAAATATGGGGAGGCAGGACATTCTGACAAGGCAGGCAAGAGAACCCAGAGTCCCCTTTGGAAGTTCAAGTCCCTTCTGTTTTCCTGTTTTGCCCATCTGCCAACATTTAATACATGTCTGTTAAATGTCATTCACTAGCAAAAAAAAAAAAACACAAAAAAACCCCCCTCGATCTGTACTCCCTGAAAAGCTTATACATTCCTGTGGAGACAAAACTGCAAGATGACAAATTCAGTAAGTCGCGGGCTCTATTAGGGGAGCAGTGAGCACTCACTATGGGAACATAGTGGATTGCTGACTTCTTGGTTTTGGTGTACATCAAAAATAATCTGCATACTTTTCATCTTCCTTGACAATGTAACAGAATTCCTGATTCTTCTTTTGCTATTAGGGTATAACATAGTCTGTCCATCCATCCAACCATTCATCCCTCAGTCCATTAACAAAAATCAATTGGAGGGCTGGGGATATACCTCAAGGATAGAATTCCTGCCTAGCATGCACGAGCTGCTATATTCAATACTCAGTAGCACCAAAAAAAAAAAAAAAAAAAAAAGTTTGGAAGCTGGGCAGAGTGTTGCAAAGGGCTGGAGATGTAGCTTGGTGGTAAAGTTCCCCTGTGTTCAATCCCCAGTACCCTGCCCTTTTTCCTCACCCCCCAAAAAATCAACTGGACACCTGTCCACCTTTCCTGTGCCAAAAACTTAAGTAGAAGTTGAGGAAATAAAACCTCCTTACTTTCTTGAAGAATAAAACCTCCTTACTTTCTTGGAACTTAGTTTAGTTGGAAACACAAACATTAATGAAATAAGTATGTATTTAAACTGTGGTAGATGCCAAAAAGAATAGAAACATGGTTTTCGGAGAGCCTCTAACAAGAGGGACTTCACTGCGTTTATGGGGAATGGGGACTGAGGGCACAGGTGGTGGTTCTGGAAAGGTTTTGTACAGAAGAGTTTCCTGCGCTAATGTCAAAAGTGAGAAGTAACTGGGCCAATGAAGGGAATTAGCAAAAGGGCTCAGGGCCCAGTGCTCCAGACTGGAATGGATTTCTTGGACCCTGGTGGAGAATTATAGGGATGCTTCATGATGATTTTGGTGGAGTGTGAATTGGTAAATTATACCAAGAAAGCGCCTGCTACAACCATGTTTATCCTATCCTTCAAGTCAGTCACAATGCCAAAAATAAATCAATGGATCCCTTTCTGACAAATAAAGGGACAAAAACACATTGATTTTAAAGCTTGTAAGTTAAAACAAAAATAGCATGGGTCCTTCTAGGCAGGCGTGTTTAAGTCTAGTTCCTGATAATTGAGTCAGTTGGTAGAAACATTTTGAGTGTATGGCTCTGAAACATGGTGGGCCCCTATCTCTGCAAGAGTGTCAGGGAGGTCCTTCCCTGGTAAAAACTATTCTCTTGATCTAGAGCCCAGTGAATTTTCCTGGTGTTGTATAAGGCTGCTCACTGTCTTTGGCCCTAGTCATAGGCAGATAACGTACCTCTCAGGGAAAGTCAAGGTGAGTGATTTCCAGTTCCCTCTGCACAGGAAAGGCTCCTTCAGCAAAGTACTTCTCAAAGTGTGTTCTGAAGGCCAGTGCATCAGCATCACCTAGGCACTTATCAGAGATGGACATTCTGTGTCATCCCAGAACTGCTAGATGAAGAACTCTGGTTTGGAACCAAGCAATCTATGTTTTAGAAAGTCTTGTAGGTCCCTCAGATCCCACAGTCCCTCAGGAACTGTCAAGGAAAGTGCTCTTTGCTACATGTTTTTGAGAGAGATTATACAGCTGTTACTGGGACCAAAGCTTCTTATCAAGAGCATGGGAACCCTGTGTTCTACACTCCTTCTAGAAGACTCATGGTGCATGCTAGCATATATGCATGTAATCCTAAAGCAGAGAAACTGCTTATCTCTGAAGAGCAAGGTTTCTCAGACACATTGAACATGGAGTATCATTTACTTTCTATACTAGCATTCTCCAAAGGAACAAAACCAATTGTTTATATATATGTATATATAATATATTATTATAAATAATAAAATATACATATAAAATTTATAAGAGAGGATTTATTATGTTGACTCACATGCTCAGAGGCTGAATAGTCCCACAGTGGCTATCTGCAGGCTGGACAGTTGGAGAAATCAGTAGCTCAGTCCAAGAAGCTGGGAGCCTCAGATGAAGAGGGACAAATGATGCTGCCCCAGTCCAAGCAAATCTGGAGAGTTGCTGGTGCAAGCCCATATTAAAAGGGTGAGGATTCTGGAGTCCAGTGTTTGTGGATGATGGAAGCAGAAGAAACACACACCCTCAAGAAAGTCGATAATATGTGCATATGCAGCTTCTCCTTCTTCCCCTTGTTCCACCCAGGGCCCCCTGTCTATTGGATGATGCTGCCCACTTTCAGGGCCCCTTTTCCCTACTCAGTTTGCTGACCCACATACCAATCATCTCTGGAGACACTCTTACAGACACCCTCAGCAGTGTGCTTTACCAATTTTCCAGGTGTCTCTCAATCCAGTCAAGTTGACAATCAAGATTTATCACTGTACTTTATTTTTCTCTTATTTTAGAAAGATATTTAATTTGATTTCAGAAAACTTTTCCTTATTTGCTTTATCATTTGCTGTCACTCTTATCATAGATATCCCCACGATAAAGAGGGATATGGAAACAGATATAGATATAAATATATATAGTCAGAATACTTTCTTGACTCTCAGTCTCAATTCCAAATTCTCAATATGACTGAAGTAAAAAAAATGATCAGTATCTATTTGGAGTTTACCACTGGGGGCTGTTGTGGTTTTTAAAGAGAGCACCTTGTAAATTGAGCAGAATATCCTAATAATATCTTCTGCGAAATAACTAACAGGTAAAAAACAGAGAGCCTGCTCTCAAAGATGTTCTTGAATGGAGTGAGAAGGCCACGGGAACATTTTATGAGACATGATACTATATCCTCAGAGCTAACATACTGGGCAAATGTGCTATACTCAAATTGAATAAAACTAACAATGTCATCTTCATCAGCTAATGAGAGTTAAAAGTTTGAAGTGCTCTTCAATGTTTAACAATAGCTGTAATGTATTTGAAATAGAGAGAAACTGACAAGATCTTATACTGGTAGAACAAATTTTGCCCTTGGACTTTTGCCCTGGAGAACTTCCATAATAAATTTAAAATATTGTCCTGTAACTCCTTATCCTCACTCTAGAATAAAACACCAAAATGTATATAATAGACCTTGTAGAAAGATAGCTACATACAAGGCTACCAAATTTAAGCCCTGGTCACAGAAGTTATCATGAGTTTAAGGATTTGCCAGGAAGCTGTGGAATTATGATAGTTCCACTAGGTGGCACCAGCAACACCTTGCTTTCTTTTCTCTTTCTCTCTCACTTCGTTCTTTCCTTTCTTTCTTTTTTTTATACAACATCATCTTTACATTATCATTGCCAAAAAATATTTTACAGGTGGAATTTCCCTAATCTCGAAATATGAGGTCCACAATACCCCAAAATCTGAAACATGATACCACAAATAGAAAATTCTATCCCTATTGGCTGGTATGTTTCTGGAAGGAGGAATCGCCTCCCCCAGTGTCACTGAGCAACACCTTTCTTAAATTATGAAATCGTTAATTTTAATTAAGTAATAGAACTAAGGCTTTGTTCTTTAATGTTGGAATGAGGAACTTGGTCAAATCACTGATTATGTAATTCCTGACTTTATGTCATTGACTTTCAAAAAGATTTAACAGCCATTATGAACTCAAGAATATAAGTTTTTAGTCATGTATGTGTCCCTGTCACTTATCACAAGGAAGTAAGAGTCAGGGTGGCGTGTCGGGCCAAGCTACAAAGATCTGCAGTATGCATGTCTTGTTGTTGGAACTTGTGAGCCATAACAGGCCTCTGGGTAACAGACTCCAGTGTGAACCACAAAACACACAAAGTATACAAAAATATGGCATCAGCTCCCCAGCACTGTTCCAACAGCCAGAGGGAAGAAAATCCAAATTACCAGGCATGATAAATCTTGTTTTCTAAGTGAAAAAGTGAATAGTCATTTATTACCTGGGGACAATGTCAGATTTAGAGGAAAAGGATGTTTAAGGTTTCCAAAGTTTCTTTCTCACATGACTCTAGTTTTTCTAATTTTTTTTTGGACTTCACAGCTGCCTGATGTGTGTGAAATGCTAATTTAGGTTTGCTTGGTTGGGTTGGTTAGACCTCCCTGCTTACTCAGACTGACCTGCAGCTGACAATGACCTCTGAAAAATCAAAATGTACTGAGTTTATAGCAACAGCACAGCCATTTTTGTAAGAGTTAATCATGATATCTTACTTGATCTAAATTGTCAAAACTAGGGCTTAAAATTACTCTTTGAGGAGGGAAACTTCTTTTCTATATAGGAATACCTGAACAGGTCAAATTTCATTGCACAAATGCTATTTCTTTCAATCAAACATATTTATTAAAAATTTATAATTACCCCAGAATTAATCACTCAATAATGTTACTACATATCAACATATCAGAATTAATCACTCAATAATGTTACCACATATAAATTGGGCAAGGAACAATTATGAGTATTCAACATCCAGAGAACTCTGAATCTCAAGTCTTGGTTGTAGTGGGATTGGACCCATGGATTCAAATCCACCTGTTACCTTGCAGTCCTTTACAGGAGATGGTATTGCTATTCCCACTTTCATAGCTTTGTGCTGCATGAAAGGACATTGATAAAGCATCCTTATCTGTGTCTCCAGTTTTTTCATCAAAAAGATTTAAAATTAGCAATTAAAAAGATAGACGGGCTTTTTTGGCTTGTCTTCTAAGCATTCCTTTTCTTTACACCTGTCTTTCCTTTAGTAGACCAGGCACTAAAAGATAGTACAGTCCAGGTCATGAGCAAAGCAGTTCATCTGACACTTTAAATTCTATCTGAAAGGAGTTTTGCTTTCCATGGTTTAAGGCATGGCCTTTCTGAGTGTTGTACTTCAGCCAGCCTGTACCCCAGTTCAGTGAGTGCCCAGTGTATTTTGGCTTTGTTTCCCAAACAATGCAAGGACATAGGAGGTCCCTGAGCTATTAATTATCTCTAAGAACATATGACACATAGTGTCAGCTGGTGCTGGTTCAGTTTCTTAGCAAATGGGTTGGAATAATTTTGAGCTGAACAGAGGTCTGAGAGACATCACCAGCTCTGCCTCCAGCCATGCCAACTATTCTTCATTTACTTATCCTGCCTTATCCTACATGAGATCTTTCCTAAGAAATTGTATTTCGTTTCACAGGAAACATCTAAATTGCTTTATGGTTTGGATAACAGAAAGATAAATCAAAGGCCAAGGAAGTGGGGTAATGAGGAACTGATGGGGTAATGAGATGCCAGGAAATATTTTGCAGTAGTGGTAATGGAAGTAAAGTACGTGGTAACACAAATTACCGAGAAATTATGTGGGATTAAGTGGAAGGGGAATTAAGAGCTTAGAGCTGTTTTACTAGAACTGCATTCTATACTCTGCTTAGTGTTTACATTTGAGTTCAAAACATTTCCTGAGGTCTTCAATGTGGTAGATTTGGGGACTAGGAAGATAGGGCAAATTTGTGTATTCTATATTTACATGAGATAAAAACAGAGGGACAGATTGGACCATTTGATTTCAGTGCCTTTATCTTACAAATAAGAAACTGAGGCTAAAGAAGAGCAAATGAGTTCTCCAAGATCATCCAATAATGTTGGAGATTGGACCACAGAATCACCACACTTTTCTCCTCTGGCTTGTTAATTCCCCTACTGTTTTCCATGGGACAGAACCCTCTGTGTTCAGACCTCTATTATTGACTATGGGGAATGAAATACACTTAATTCTACTTCTATAAGGGTACTACTAATGTTATGGTACCCTTGACCCAGAGTCAGGAGAAGCTGAGTCTGTGCATCTGTGTCACCTTGGGTAAAGATCTGGCCCCACAGGCTCTTGGCTTTTGCCGACCATCTCCCCTCTGCAGAGGTCACTTTACCCTGACTGACCTGAGCTAGGAGAGATGGAGGGAGCTCTGGCTCAACTGTCTGGGACTCAGTGCAAGATCTTCGCCATCAGGATAACTCTGACCTTGTGCCCAGTTTTGATGTTTTGGTTTCCATGTTTTCTCCAAGACGAGTCCCCATTTTTGCTGCAACTTGGTGCTCTAGACCCCTCTTTTCTTCCCTAAACCCTGCTTTTTTAATACTCTGTGCCTGGTGAATACTCATTCTTTTTTCTCAAATTTAGAGGCTGGAGTTTTTGGTGCTTGCCTTGGTCCAGAGGCTCGATCCTGCTGTTGATGGAGGGCTGGCCTCTGCCTTCAGTAAAGACATAAATACTAAGACATGCACAAAAACATTGTAAATTTTGCTCTGCCCATTCCAAACATCTTATTTCCCTTCCCTTTCTTGCTCTCAGCCATCACATTGACTTCTAACTTCAGAGGGAAAGTAGCTGTCAACTAACCCCCACATCATTTAAGCACCAGCCCCACAGCCTCACTCTGGACAATAGCAGCACAAAAGCCAATTACAACCCTTGCTGTTCCAGCCCTCACTGTCACCTCCTGTGACTGGACTTCCTTCACCCAAGCCTGAGCCTGTCTCTAACACTTGGGAGGTCCTTCCCAGCTCTTTCTTCCCTTCTTACTTCTGTTTTTGCCTTGCACGGCAAGGGATCTCTGACATATAGGTATGGAAACTCTGACCTGTAGGTCCCTCCACATCTGGCTTTGCCATGACTAGTTGTGCACACATCATTGAAGGGTTACACCCTTGGGAGAATCAGCCTGGAATAGAAGCACTCTTAGACTTTATAAAGATGGTGGAATACCAGGGACTCATGGTCTAGAGTGGCCCTGTCAATAGAAGCATAACATGCATCAGATATGTAATTTTAAATTTTCTAGTAGGCCCGTTAAAAGAAAGTAGAAAAGAAAAAGGTAAAATACACTTTAATAATATATTTTATTTAACTGACTGGATCTAAAATCCCATCATCCCAAATATAATGAAGGTTTAAAAAATTATTTATGAGCTATTTTACATCTGTTTTTCATATAAAGTCTTCAGAACATGGTGTGCATTTTATACTGACAGTTTATCTCAATTCTGACTAGCTCCATTTTCAGTGCTCAGTGCCTATGGCATGGGGTGGGCCCATTCCTGCACTTATGGAGACTTGTGATATCAAGAGAGAAAAGTGGGTCCCTCCTCAGTATGGTACAGTTAGATCCCTTCAATTTCCCCAATCTACTAGCCTCCATTAGTCTTGCTTTATTCAGAATCTAACCTAGACCTCGTGACAACACCCTTGTTTCCATCATCCTTTTTGCTAGTGGGCTCCTACAGTTTGAACGTGTCCCCTAAATTTCCTGTGTTGGAGACTTACTCCCCAAAGTCATATGTTAATGGCACTTGAGAGGTGAGGATTTTGGCAGGCAAGTGACTCTCCTTCCATGAATGGACTGATCCACTCCTGTACTAAGGGATTCATGAGTTATCATGGGAATGCCCTTGTTATAAAGTGAGCTCTCCCTGGTTTACTTACTCTGTCTCACCATGAGACACCCTTGGCCATATCATAATGCATCAGGAGGGACCTCATCAGAAACTGGGCACATGCTAATGCTAAGCTCTTGGACTTCTCAGCCTCTAGAACCATGAACCAAACCAACCCTATCTTCATAAATTAACTTGTCTCAGGTGTTTTCTTAAAGCAACAGAAAATGGACTAAGACACCATCCTTTCCAAAACTCAAAGCCTTATGCATGTGCAAGCTCCACCCTCAGGAGGATTGTATTTTTGAGCTGTTTTGGTGCTGGGGATTGAACCCAGGGCCTCGAGCATGCCAAGTACATGCTCTAGCACTAAGCTGCGGCCCCAGGCCCAGGAGAGTTGGTTGGATAATGTGGATACTACTTGTGAGGCAGTAGTGAAGAAATGGAGCCCATATTACAATATGAGCAAGGAACCATCAATGAAACATTGTGAAAATCAGGCTCAGTTTACCTGTTCCTGGGAGACTGGTGTGAAACATCAAGGGGATTATGCCACTTTCTAAGAGTAAACCCATTTCTAAAATTGGTTGAGGATAATAGTACCAAATATTTATACTTCGTGCCAAAGCTGTTTAACTGCTTCACAAGTATTTATTTATTGTCATAATAGTTCTATATTTGTTCATGTTTTATAAGTGAAGAAGCAAGTGCAGAGAGGTTAAGAGACCTGTTTTAGTATGTGGAAAAACTGGGATTCAAACCCAGTCATTTTATCTGTAAATCCAAGCACTAAACTGAAATAATGGATATACAATTCTTAGCAGAGTCCCTAACACATAGCAAGTGCTCAAGAAATAATAGGTACTACTTTCATAGTCCTGAGATTGTGGTAGAGATGGGCCAGGAGTGATAGAGATATGGGGTGTTGGATCTAACTAAATCATAGACACAGTACTCATCCAAAAAAAAAACAGTTGCTGAAGTCTTTCTTTCAGATTTACAACTGTTTTTAAGCATTTCCTCTGTTCCTATAACTTATGGGCCACTTCTCTTTAGTTTGGTTGAATGACTAAATGTTTGTATATCTGCTTTGTTTTTGGAGGATATGAAATTCTCTTTTTAAAATTCTAAGAAAGAGTTCTCTAGAATTTAGAATAAAACATAAATCATCTGTGTCTTTGCAGCTAATAAGTCCTTCTTCCTTTGGTTTAGTTCTGACAAATAAATGGGTGATGGCATCAGAAGGCCTTCTGCCCTTTGTGAAGACTATCTGGTCAACTATTAAACTATCCATACTAATAATGAATATTGGCAAAGGAATATGGTAAATTAGAAAATGAGAAAGAGTGGCTAATAAGGGATATATTATTATTTGTCCATGGAATACAGTTTAAGGTTTGTTTGAGGAAACAGTTCTTTTTTACTGGATGTCTTGTTTAGGCTCATTTTAAAAATTACATTTCTTGAGCACAAAGCCAAGAGTAAAGATCCAGTAGCTTCTAAGTTGTAAGGAAGATCAGCCAATCATCAGGAATTTTTCTCAAGGAAAGGCAAGGACAACATGGAAGGATGGAGGCCCTGTATTCGGGGATATAACATCTGATACTAAAATCCTGCTGAATGCTCAAGTGAGCATGGACAGAAACTTTTGTTGTTTGGCCCTTCCTATCCTAACCCTATTCTCCTCCATGCTTGAATAACTCAACAATGCCATGACCTAGTCAGTTGAAGCACAAGATAGTCATTTTTTTCCCCTCAACCATATGCCTGGCTTTATTTCTACAGCAGTAATAGAAAATTCTGAAGATTCATGTAGTACTGAAAGAACTAGATCCTCTGGGTCTTCTCCCATTGTTTTCAAGCCAGGTAAGTTGGATGTAGTCATTCCACAGGCAGCACCTTGATATGTCCAGACATACCCTTAGGTTATAGCATTAGATATCTCACATTAATTGGAGGATTCCTTGACCTCTGCTCAGTTCCAGCCTCACAAGTGACAGTTTATTCTATCAACTCCCAATCCCTCCACCTGGTGAAAGGAAGAAGCTAATTCAAAGTATACCCTTTAGTGGTGTCATCATTGATGGTAATTCTTTAGTGAAAAATAGTTAAGGCTTTGGGCCTGGGGGTAAAGAACACACCCTGTGGAAACATAGTTTTATAGCAGCTGAATTCCTGTTACTGAACATGAAATCATAATTAGAATTGAGTCAAGCTGAAGAGCCTCTTGGTATGTGCCCTGGAGATTAATTCCCAGAGTTGGAACTCTTAGGAGGCTGCAAGCCATGGATAAGACTGTCATCCAGATTTCTTAGGATAACATTAAACTCTGGGTTTTAATCCACTGCTTCTTTATTCACTAAACAGAATAATACTGTCTATATAGGAGAGTAATTCTACTTCCTGAGGTTGTTGGTACAGTCTTCAGAGGGGAGCCCAAATTAGGTATAAGTTTAAAACTGAATCAAACCATCCAAGTGAGAAGTTTAAGTAAAAAGTGCCAGAACATTTTTTTTAGACAATCATGTTAATAGATTTGCAGGTTCAAGTTACAAGATCTCAGATTATTTGGTCTATGTAATTTTACACATCAGGGTTAACAGCCTTCCCATGGCAGAGGAGGTAAATACAGTCTCTGACCACTAGGAACATAACTGGTGGCCAAGGGTAGAGTAGTTTGAGAAATGGCTTGTCCCTGGAATTGATTGCTCCTTCTCCTTCTTAGTGAAGTGTAAAGAGCCACAGCGACTCCCTGTGCACCCTCTCTCTGGGGTAGTAGACATCTATTGGAATCCCCAATCACTGAGCTAAGAAAAGAACAGACAGGTGCCATTTTGTCATTGTGGCCCTGTGCAGCTTTAATCTCTAGTGAAAGATTGTGGAAAAGAACAGTGACTTCAATATAACCTCCCAGCATGGTGGACACATGGGCCATCATTTCTGTAACCCTGACTGTGATCATCACTAATAGGCCAGGGCCAGCTCTGTATGACACTACAAAACTTCCCAGGTTCATGATCTTTTTATGACATAGACACCCTTGTGTATATGACGCTATGAACTGACCTAGAGCAGGCTTGGACAACAGGAGTTGGGAATTACAAAGGGGAAAGGAGAGAGGGAAGGGAAAGGAGAGGAAATAAGGGGACTTGGACTGGAATAAGGAACAGAAAGACTGTGTTTTCTGAACTATTCAACCTACCACAAATTTTACTGTGCCCAAATGGTACTTGGGAAATGTTACTTTGGGCCTTCCCTAAATAGGGCATAAATCAAACAATACAGAATTGGAATATGCTGTCTGGGGTGTGTGTATGTATGGGTGTGCTCATCAGGGAAGCCATTATGACCACAGACTCCTATTTTCCTGCAGCATGGGCCACAGCAAGAGTACAGTACACATGACTGGCCCAGAAGCAGAATGACTGCAAAAATCCACAACTCAAGACCAGAGTCTTTGAACCCCTGCAGATCCCAAAATACACACTGGAATCCCAAAATTTCTTTGGGTCTTTCAGCCATGGCAGTATGACAATCAAAAGCAGTAATGCAGCACAGGAATGTCAAAAAATAAATAAAATAAAATAAACAGTTTTGAGCTCTAGCACTTTCAAAGTGGGCAAGCCACCACATTGTTCTGTTTTACATTCCTCTGCACTAAAACGAGGATGGTAATACTTGCCTTGCCTATCTCACAGAGTTGTTAGAAGGACCACATGAAATGGTATCCTTGACACATGTAAACACAAAGGGGTGTTTTGATATGAGTGTTGTTAGTTATTCATAGGTCCCAGTGCCCTCCTCCTTTCCTTCCTCCTTCCATTCTTTCCTTGTTTCTTTTCTACAAACATTCCTGCAATCTCCTAAGACCTCTGAGGAGTGAACCCTGTGCAATAGGGAGTTTGGCTTCCATCACTAAAATTATGGTTTAAATGATCTCATTCTTAAAAATTTAGCCTATAGGTTCCCACATTTAAACCCAAGGAATTATCTAGAAGCAAATACTGATAGGAAAGAATGGAGGCACAGCTAGTTCACATACTATGTTTAGAGCTAATTTATTATATAGAAAAAGCATCTTTTGGATTTTTCAGACTGGGAAATAAATGTGCTTTCCTTTAGTTATTGGTAGTCCTTTACACTCTATTCTTTAAAACCTATGGAATTTTGTATTGAGATCTCCTAGTTGTTGTTCTAATAAACATAGGCAGAGTTCCATCATTTTGTGATAACTAAGCCAGTACAAACTTGACAAAGAAAATACAGCCTGGAAACAAGCTGGATCTTGTATTTCATTTGTGATTTTTTAGAAATGACTAATTTATGGAAAAAGGAAAACCAACTATATTATAAACATATTACAGAGAAAAGCTTTAAAACAAACACATACTTAATAACCTAGACATCATTGCTCCACTCACAGAATTTATTGTCATGTGATGGAAAATATAGTTTATTCACCACCCTGGAAGATCTGTTTGGCCATCAAGCTCTGGTTCCAGTAAATGTAATATCCAGAAGAAGACAATGAGACATATAGGCCTAAGTCTAGTGTAACTCCAATGTGCTGCTCCTATTTCAGTGGGCAAACATTAATTCAGTGCCCCCTAATTTGTCCTTAAGCCTAA